>JAPYZB010001209.1:0-24325 GCA_030522745.1 Eupelmus kiefferi | reverse complement strand
TTATGTTCTAATATTTACTCCTTATAAGGAGTAAATTTTTTGATTTCACAAAATTTACTCCTTATGAGGAGTAAATTTTAAAATATACTCCTTATAAGGCGTAAATTTCGCTAAGGAGTAAATTCGGGCATGGATTTACTCCTTAACTTTTAGAGAGTATACATCTTACAAAAAGATTTTAAAAGCAATAGTTTTATTAATGTGCAAAACAAATGGATCGATATTTCACATTTACATTCCAGAAATATAGTAGTGGAGAGTGGGGCAAGTAGCAGAGGTGGCTAAGTTGACACACTATCAATAACTTGTTGTAAACACGGTACTGCGCCACGGCTCAGTCGTCATAGTCACTGTATAGGGTGACGAAAATCTTCAGTGAGTCTCGGAGATTAAGCTGTAAATAGTCAGAATTTAGGTGAGTTTATTTATTTTGATACACCTACACTGAGAAAAATTATATAACAAATATTATTGTTATATAGGAAAGCTGTGACATCTTCGAAAAATCAAAAAAATTACTATGTTGTATAATAAAATTTACTATAATTATAACAAAATTTGTTATAATTATACTAAATTTTGCTATAAAACTTAGTAATTTATTTGATGTTTCGAAGATGTCACAGCTTTCCTATATAACATAATAATATTTGTTATATAATTTTTCTCAGTGTATAGTAAAATTTTTAAATTTTGTTTATACTTGATTTATTCCATTAAGGTAAATTAAAAAAAATAATGAATAGTCTGTCTTGAAGAGGGCCATGAGGGCTTTTTAAACACGTATTAATTATTTTATACAATTCAATAATTCAAAGAAAAAATGAAATCGTACTTTTTTGTTTTCGTTGGGGCACAGTGACACAATTTTTTAGGGGTAAGTTGACACACCGAAAATTTTATGTGAGCGTATACCTCATTAATCTTTTTCACTTAAATAATGGATATTTTAAAATTTTTTGTAGATAATGGTTCGTAACTATAAAAAAGTCACGTTTTTGTTTGTCAAATTATCGAATTTTATCATTTTATCGAAAAATGATTATTTATTTATTTACTGTTATGGTTGATTATTTTGTTGTGTATATCATGTTAAATTATGATAAATTGTTACATATATACAATTAAGCAATTAATATGTAGTGTATATTACATTTATAAAGTATTTTTATATGATTATAGAGTTGTTTTTGTATTTTTAAGTAAAAAAATATCTTGTGTTTACTTACCCCTCGGTCGGGGCTAGTTGACACAAATTTTAATCGTAAAACAAATGTTTATAAAAATTAAACAAAGCTTTATAAAAATTTTTTACAACTCGCTATTTATTTGTCAAGTGAAAAGCTTTCGAATGGATATATTAGATAAGGTGAAAAAATAAATACAGTATGTATTAGAGCAAAAAATCTGGAAATTGTGTCAACTTGCCCCGCTCTCCCCTACTAGTTTTGTAATGGATAGTGAATATATTGTTGATCTTGCGGGAGTAAGGTGAGTTATAAGGAAAAAGTTCTTTAGTAGTTTGTTATGAAAACCGATTTTTTATCAGCGTAATTTCGCCGACATTACCAGGTTTTGTTTGCCTTAATGTTTAGTTAATACTAAATTATTTTTAGATCCAACAAGCAGTCACCAACAAACTATGAAAGTAAGCGTTAATAACACTAAAACAGTCTAATGTATAACCATAATCACATAACGTAGCATTTTTATATTTAGAACAATATATCTTCAAAGGTATTAAAACTTAAAGAATGGCAGTGTTCAGAAAATCTTGTGGCTTACTGTAAAGTATGAATTTTGAAGGATTCAACAAATCTTAGTACAATTCCGAGAACCGTCATGAGTCATGCTTACTCGTATTCTTAGAATTGAGCAAAGCGCCCTCTATAGGAGAAGCTATAGATTAGCTGGACTAGCCTAGACTAGCCGGAGAGTACTGCACTATATAAGCCGGGCCGCTCTGTTAACGCAAGCTTTTTCGTTCACTAACCCTGAAACCTACTTTCAGAATAGTATTAACATTGAGAAGTTTTAATTATAGATATACCATCGTAAACGATGTCTATTCCTAAAGAGTTTTTTGTTCCTCTTAAAACGTTACCTGACAGTTCTTTAGCCAGTGATTCTTCAAGTAATTGTCAAAAAGAAGTTCCATTATTTATTCATCAAAGTAGTGCAAATTTAAAAGTGAGTGCAGCTGATCCAAATTTATTAAAAAATTATCCACGTGAAATATTGGATCCATCAAATACTTCAGAATTGATGGCTCATAGAGAATTGTCTAATAGTTTTCCAAGCAATGATTCTTTGAACAATTATCAAGAAACTGAGTTGTTTTATGATGCTAAAAGTGGAAATTTCAAAGCGGCTGCTATGGTGGATCCTGCCATGAATAATTGGACAGTTTATGACATTCCTTTTGAAACGTTGAATTCATTAAACATTTCAGAATTGGAAAATCTACCTTGCCCTCCAATTCCAAGTCCATCAAAGTTTTTGGAAAATAAAAATACTGGTTCCAAAAAAGAAAAGAAGATAATTTCAGAAATTGATTTGATCGTGCAAAGCAAATTACTCGATGTTACACAATCGGACTTCAGAAATGTAGAACTGCTTTTTCAACTGATGTATGTATTAATTTTAAATTTTCTATCAGATAGTGTATACATTACAATAAAGTTTAAGTAATGTTTTTGTTGTGTCGTTCTAATTAAAATCTAAAACTGTATCATTTAGAGAAATTTTTTAACCATTCTAGTTATTTATACTAATATCAAGCTGTGTATCTTATTTATTATGAGTTATTATGATACATTTTTTTTCTTTAGCAAAAGCTACTAAAATAGACTATAGTAAAATAGACTTTACTATACCTAATAAAAATGAAGGAAAATTAAAAAATGGTAAAATTGCAGATCCGACAAGCAATCATCCAAAAAGTGTGAAAAGCGAGAATCAACATCAAAAAAGACAACTACAGACGACCAGAACCAACTATCCGAAAGCTTCGAAATACCGTCAACAAAGGACACTGTAACTTCAGTTACAGCACCCTTGGTCGACCTCATCGTCGAATCGAATGACAAGAAAAAGAGCGTAAAATGCCATCGGTGTAGCGAGGTGTCTCACCATGCCAGAGATTTTTGGTCTCACATCACGGCATATCACCCGAGAACCTTCTTCTGTCTATTCTGCGGCGAGAACTTTCAGAGATACTCTTACGCGTCGCGTCATATAAAGGAAAGGCACATTCACACTCGGCCGCACGTCTGTCAATTCTGTGGTCAGTGCTTCAAGCGAAACAGCACGCTGAAAAGGCACGAAAGGTCGATACATTTGCAGGAGCGCAAGTGGAAGTGCGACATTTGCGATCAGCCTTTTGCCAGAAGGGACAATATGATGAGGCATCGCAATGATTTTTGTAAGAACAAACACTCCAAGGATGATGCAGATACTGAGGATTCGGAAGAATCTGTAGCAAAAGATAATAGTGAATAGGTTATGTGATACCATCAAGGCAAAATAAAATTTCTACAATTTGTAAATCAATGTAAATGAAAATTATTCTTATATTGGGTTGAGTAAGTTCTATGAATTATTTCTAGTAAATTTTTTAATACGATGTTTTGCTTTGTAACACCGTCTGACCTTTTGCTAGAAATGTTTGCAATTTCACAGAATTTTACTAGGATATGAAACAATTTAACTTAGAATAACTGTAATAATTAAGATTTATATGAATTATTTAGTAATTTTTCGGTTTAAATTTTTTATTATAATAATGAAGTAACCAGTGTGACTTAAAAAGCTTTGTGACTAGTGGAATGAAAAATATAATTTTTGAGATTCAAATTAATAGAAAAATTAATAGTAAAAGTTTAAAATTTGACTATTTTGAATTAGTTTTCAAATTAAAAACTAATAATAATGGTTAACTTATTATTGATAATGCGATAAATATGTGAAAAATGTAAATCGTAAATCAAATATGCATGAATTTAATTTATTTATGCTCTACGTTTATTGGAATATGACAATTGTTGTAAATTAAATTATAAAATCAAGACATAAATCGTGAGCAGTGCGATTTATATAACATAAACTATATTGAAAAATTAATTTTTAATTTTTAAAGATTTTGCTAGATAAATATTCTATGTAATAACGCGAGATGCAATGGCAGTAACGTGAATATAAGCTATAATAATATTATATAATTTAAACTATCTTCTCTCATTTAAAAAAATAGGTTATAAAATATACATTTAATACTGATTTACCTTGTACAATAATTAACATGCTTATAAAATAATATTTGTTATCTACATGATTGATTTTTACTGTAGATAAAATTTTTCGTACGTGTATATTTATATTAATTATCAAGCCTTATGCAACTAGTTGTAATTTTTTTTATTTATTTGTTAATAATTTATTGTTATTTGTAAAGCAGTGCAGATTTTTAAAACTGTATTTAGAAAAAAGAAAACTGTACGTTCCGAATTCCATATGAAATAAAGACAAAGCGAAGATAAACTTAATTACACGCAAGAAACCTGTAATTAACCATTTCTACATTTGAAATTATCCTGCAAATAAATAATTTGTTATTTGCGACAGTCAGCTTATAATTTTGAGAGCCCATATTCCCAACTGTAAAACCCAAGCGAAAAATGTTTCCAGCTTTCAAGACCTCCGCGCACCACTTCGTTAGCGACATAACAATTCGCATTAAAATTAACAAATTCCAGCCTCCAAACAAACCCACAACCTGCGAGCTTAATTTTACCTGTCCTCAAAGAAAAAAAAAGCTAAATAAAAAAATCTCCAAGCGCTCACTTCGAACAATTAGCCGAAACTAAACAAAACGCGAAAACTCGCATTCCCAATTTCAACTTTCGCAACGTGCTCCGTATACATCATCATTAAACCTTAGCCGTCGCCGCTCGCAATGCAGCCTCTCAACGATTACATACTCTCTTTTCGAAATCTCCCCGCGCACATTAGCGTTTTACGTCTTTGGCACTCGTGCACAGCGTCCCTTCTCCGCCAAAAATAAATAAAAAAAAAAGGAAGCCCTCTCCTCGGCGTGTATATCCAGGCAAAGAGGGAACGCTAAGGTGAGGAAATAATAAAGAGCCTTAGCAGGCCTCGGTGAGCGACGGCGGCGGAGGAATGAATTTTTTATCCGGCCCGCGATCCTCTCTTGTGCGCGCCGATACTTAGGTAATAACCTCGGGTAATGACGGGCTCCGTTTCGACTGCTCTCATTTTGTTTGCTCTCTCGCCAGGAGAGAGAGAAAGAGAGAGAGAGAGAGCAAACACGCGCGCTGCCCGCCGACGAGATGATAATGATGATGATGATGAGGGGCCTACGCGTATATGTATATATAGGTATATGTATACACACACTTGAGCGCGGCCTCGATTACGAGCGACGGGCAAAAAGACCGCCTCGCCATCCTTCGCTCCTCTCTTCCCTCTCTCTCTCTTTCCTTCGCCTTGCACTTTATGCATTCTTCGGGGCTTTTAATTTTAATTGTGCTCGCGCTAAGCCTGCACTTTGAGGAGAGCTGCGCGCAGTGTATGTATCGATGGCTCGGCTTGATTTTGGCTCGGGGAGAGAGCAGCCAAAGAGCTGGGTATTGTGTATATATATGGTTGGTTGCGAAAAACTAAGGATGATGGAGTGCGGTATTTGCTGGGCTGATTACGAAAGATGAGAAGAAGTGCGCTTTTACGCTGGTCTGGGCGTTATTGTGTGTACGGTGCTTTTGGGGTAATGGCTGCTGTTGCTGATTTATACTTTTGTGGCTGCTTTTTTTTGAGAATGTTTATACTGAATTTTGTAAATTTTGTAACTGCGTAAATTTATAGGATGAAAAATACGTATAAACAAGTAAATAATTTATGTAAAAGATAAATTTCTTATATCAATTACCCGGCGAGAGTAAAGGGTGTAAAATTTGCATGCTTAAGACGATAAAAAACAGAGAGCGCGCGGTGGTCGGTAGTTAACACTTCATTATGCGACGATCACCTATCATCGAAAGCTACTGCCTTCATGGATATTCATGGGCAGTAAGTAATCTGCCCAAAACTTGCTTCTCTTAGCTTCCTCGACCGATGTCTCTCCCACCTGCGCAGTTTTATATTTATGTACTTTTGAAAAAAAGGATTGTTGACATTTTGAAAATTACAAAGATTTCTGGATGTTATTCGAGAAAGAAAATAAGTCAAGAAGAAAGTAAATCTGCAAGAAATTACCAAGTCGTTTTTGTGAGAGAATTAACTGCAGAAAAATAATAGTAGTCACCTGTGGTGATTTTTGCTGGTAACATTTAGCGTACATTAAAGTATGAAAGATAAGTGGTGTATTTGTGGCTCATCCATATTTATGAGTAACAATAATTATGGATGTTGTTTGCAATTTCAGGGTAGAGCCGAAAGAGTAAGAAATTCGTAAGTTTGAATAATATTTCGCGTACTTACTTATTATATTTCATTAGGACGATTGAGAATCGTTATATCGCCGATTCCCGTAATTTCTTTACAAAATAGTTTAAAAATTATCGTTCAAAAGAAACGATAACCAGCAGTTCTTAACGAAACTTCATCCCGCGCAATCGAAATTCGATCAGCTTCAAAAACCAATTCATCAGCCAAGCAATTCCCAAAAATTCAATCGCACTCTCAAAACTTATCATCCAAAACCAATAAATCGCGAAAAACTCGCCAATTACCCCCCTTCGAGGAGCCGAGCGCCCTTTACATAACCTCAACTCGCGCTCCTTCCAAAAAACTCACTCTCCCGTGTGCGCAAAGCCGCTGCAGCAGAGGAGGACTTGGCAGAAAACTGGTAAATCGTGTTTTTAATCAACATAAATTTCGTATATACGCTCGGGCTCGCGCGCGCGCGAGCAACTGCGCGCGAAAAAAGAAATCTGCCCTGCGCGCTTTTTGCTGCGCGCGGCGAAGTCACGCAACGGCCTCGCGCGCAGAAGGAGAGAGAGAGAGGGAGAGAGAAAAATCGACAGCGAGCGCGCGCTGCAGGCGAAATAAGCCGATCAATTTGCTTAAATAGCCGCTAATTCCCGGCTTCGAGTTGGCACCTCCCCCTGCCAGCGCGCGCACTCTGCCCTCGCTCTTCGAAGCCAGGCTGTATATTATCAGAAAATGATTTTATTTTCTTCCTTTTCAGGGCTCCTTCGTCGCTTCGTTTTGCAACGCGCTGCACTTATGGTGTATATATCGTCGGGGGCTCGCGGCGCACCCGGTAATGAGCCATAATGAACCGACCGGGCCCCGATGAAACTTGTTGAATCAATGTTAATACCCATGTGCGCGCGCAAGCGCGTAAGCAGGCGAGCCTTGTAAGGGATGGGAGAGAGAGTCGATTTTTTTCGTTTTCGGGAGGCGCTTGGGTTCTGCGCGAGCTATTGCGCTGGCTTTTTTCTGTAAGGGATATGATTTCGTGGCCGGTAATTTCGGTTTTATAAAGTGCTGTTGGTTTTTCTTTGGATGGGTAGGCGGCCGCGGGGATTTGAATTTTAGTGGTTGATTTTTTGGGTTTAGCGGGAGAGGTGGAGGTATCGGATTGAATATTTCGTTGTTCAGAGTAGATGGATCAATTTGAACTAAAATAAGGGTATTTGTTTATACCTTCTTTTTATAGAAATAACTAGATCATGCGGCCGCTACGCGGCCGGAGATTAGGTTAGCTATGGTTATAATTGACAAAAAAAAAACAAACAAAAAAAAATAAATGAATGCATCTTCTCAGCCAATCAGATAGCGAATAAATTGTCAACAATAAATCACACATTAATTTTTTATAAAGGGAATAAGTTAAATGTTAATGTTGCTAATGTTGTTGATGTAATTCAAAGAATTGAACTTTTTGCGGTATTACATTGTACATTATAACTGAATAGTAACTAACCAAATAGGAAATTAAATAGGCCTTAATTAGGATGTAACTAAAATGCCTTATTATTTGTGATGATATTTAGGCCCTACTCTGTTTAAAATTTTGATCTGCTTTTAACATAAATAATGTATACTTATGTTTCTTTTTTAACAGATTATTTGTAAGAAAATTGATCATATTCTGGGCAGAATTGGACAACAAATGTTAAAATGATACTTATTGATTACGATGATTTCGAGGTAAGTGACATTTTAAATTTGTTGACGGGAAAAACTGCCCAGAATGTGGTCAATTTTTTACTAAGATTTTATTAAGTAGGTAATTAATGGCCAGATAATAGTCTGTAAGACAAAAAAAAATGGCCAAAAAATAGCCAATTCCTGACTATTGGCAGAATTTACACCAGAGATGTTTTAAAATATACTGTATTCTGTAATGATGTTAAGGTGGCTGCACCATCATAGGAAAAATAACAAGAAGTAAATGAAAAAAATATAACTGAAAGTATAAGTTTTGAGTATTCTATGACAATAATTTTTTATGGGGGTCATCGATCGATCGGAAAAGAAAAAAATTATTGAAAATAAAAAATTTAACATAGACTCTTATGGGAAAATTAACATTTTTACCTTTAATTAAATAAATATATTGACTGAAAATTTGAGAAATAATAGTCTTCTATTTATAGATTACAATAGAATAAAAAAAATCGCTTATCAATGAAATTTGCAAGATAACTTAATTTTTTACATGAAATTACAAGATTCGCCTTAAAAATCCGTCACTGTAAAACCTAAAAATTTTACTAAAATTAGTGTCTCGGAGGTAGGGACTTCTTTTTGTTAATTAAAAATATTATATAATAAATATAAAACATTTTTAACGCGGTCAAATAATTTTTTAAAACAAAAACATTAGCTGCCCCCAACGGGGCCCCTTGATGGTACGGGGCAGCCTGGCGCAGCTACCTTAAGAAATGTCTGTGTTAACATGCGTTTTGTGTACGTGGTCTAATTGTATCTGAAAACTACTTCCCTAATTTTAATTCGTAACGAGGTGTAGCTGGAGACGCCTGCCCTAATTTAAATTCGTAACAACTTATCTTAATTTGTTTTTTTTTTTTTTTTTTGCACATACCGGATAAAAAAAATGTATCATACGATCGATTTTGATAAATTTTTTTTGAATGTTACGTATGCTTTGTAAAATATATATATTTAATCGAATCTAAGCCTTTTAAAAGATATTAATATTTTACATTTTAGAAATAATTGTTCGTTTTAATTATAAAAAAATTTTTTCTAAACAGCTATCTATGAAACTACTTCATGAAATTTTCTGAAAATTTATGTGATTTGACATACTAATTACTACAGTCAGTTAAAATTCCAGTTGTTGATGTTAACTTTTGCAATGAGCACGCATTGCCGAATTCTTGTTCCGAGTGTCAGAAAGGCATAAGCTGCAAAAAGAAAACTAACACGCAAAATTTTGCATAAGATATTAGCAGTTAAAAAAGCAATTAATATAATAAACTGCCTAGAAGAGGGACGAAGTAAAAACGTTGGTAAATTTAAATAAATTTGGATAGTTCGTTTATTTTATTCGCACAACTAAAGGAATAATAAATTCAGTCAATTAGGGAAAAAAATAAGTTAAAAAAATTTTAAATTTCATCTTCGGATAGTAAAAAAATAGACCTGTGAAGTATTAAATTTTTTGCCTATTACAGATTCATCTATTTAATGGATGTCAAATGTCTTTTACTTGAGTAACTATAGGTATTTTTCTTGTCAATTTAAGTTATCGCCTTTTAAAATTTTTTACTGCAAGATTGACATTTTCAAGAATGTATTGTCATTATCAATTTTATAAACTAAAATTTTAATTTTAAAATTCAAGATTTCAAATATTTAAATAAACAATAAATTTTCTAAATGTATAATAATATAAATTATTCGTTAAAAATAAAACTATTTTAAGGCGAGTACACTGCCTGCTATAAACTCACCAATTCTATACTTTGTTAGTATTAATAATATTTATTAATAATATTTATTAATTTTATTTATTTTTATAATAAAAAAAGTTTTATAGTATAAGTACATAACATTCATATCTAGTGGGGAATGCATAGTAATGCTATACTTATACCAATGAAGACGAATAAAGTAGTTCTGATATGTACCGTTAGATGGCGACTGCAGTTACAATAGCTTGGCAAGTATCGTTACTATAAAGTAATGTAAGGATGGTTTGATACCAATTATTGTAAACACAATATGTTCAATATAAACAATAAATATTTGAATAATATTTTTTTAAAAACTTATGAGTAACACCGTAAAAGTTCAACAATTTATAGTTACATTTACATTTTATATTACAATAAAAAGTTTATTATTATTACAAAACAAGATTAACTCATTCAATATTCATTAATTATTTAATTCAATAAAATAATTTACTAAAATTATAATGAAATTCATACAGTATCAAAAACCGTAATATTTTTATATAATTTTATTCTATTACATTATTTAACAGCCACCACTCTAATTTCTATCAAAAAGAACGATGTCTGAACACGTGTCTTGGAATCGTGCCCTGAATAAAAGTTCGTTTTTCTAACAAAAAAAGAGTTCAATAATTGAAACGGTTGTTTCGTAACAGTCACCTCTCACAGACGCCGTCGGATTTGGTTTCACACGTCCATTCTTGACTTTTCCTCCGAGGCAGATCTTCTTTTGTGTGTATGTTCCTGTGTACCCTGGGTATTGTATGGAAATAGAATCCGGCGGGGTGTGTTAGCAAAAGAAGTGGAAACTCGATTCCATACAATCAGCAATTCCATCACCTGTTCGCCGAGCAAAAATGTCGATTTTGAGAAACGGTTTTGCAGTGAATGTTTTGTACATTCAATATTTGTTTATTCTTGCAATTTTTATCTTGTTCTTGTTTTAATAAAATATATCAGATATTCCTACATTTTTAAAGAAAATCATGAAATACCTATTTTTAGCCATTTTTTAACTTATATAAAGTATTAATTACCTATTAAATGGCTACTAAGCGGAATTTCCTTTTAGTTTCTCATATGCCAATAAATAGCGATATTACGTTTTTTTGTCATTTTTTGTGTATAAAATCGTGACAACATATGTCTCCAATGAATAAGTTTTTTCATATTAACGTCTTTTTTATAGCATGTCTAGCGGTTTCCTTGCTTGACTTTTTATTTTTTATTATAGAAAAAGGAAGTATTAACTATTAAGAATGTTTGATTAATAAAAATTATACATTACAAAATTACATAAGTTGCTCAAATCAATAAAACTACATATATTTGTTTAGTCAATTGACATTAAGACTTTATTCAACACAAATCATATTATAACTTTCTGTAATGGATAAAAAAGCAGTCAAATCGTAAAAGTAAAATGGTAAATGAAAATTGGGTGATAATTATTTAAAGATCATATTGTTGCTAAAATAAAATATGAAAGTTATAGATATTATACAAATAAAGCAGCCTTATCATGTCTGCTAAGGACTACATCATATTCATTATCACTAAAGTTCAATAATAAATAAGTCAATAAGCTACTGATAATAACAATCATTAGATCGAAAGATTACCAAAAATCATTATCAAAAAGTCATTAAATCTCTCAACACCCTACATCAACAGCTTCCACCTCAGCAACCTCACACCAACATCCCCGCACACACCTTCTCAACTCCAACAGCTGCGGTGTGTAATCGGCCTCTCGGCAGCCGCAACAAATCAAAAGTGGAAGAAGGAAGCAGTGACGCGTTTTGCTCGCTGTCGCGCGCTCGCTTAGTATAGCAGAAGCTATATCCTCCCCTCCTCGCGCTACCCCCTCCCCACTATATACACACGCAGCCGCCATATTGCTCGCGTCCCACCTTCCGCGCTCTCCTATATACATGCTCTCCTCTTTTCGCGCTGATGGGCTCTTTCTCACTCGCGCACTCGACACCTACGCGAGAGAGCGACGATAATAGCATATTCCCCCCGCGCGCGTGCGCCTCCGCCTCCTTTTTCGCGCTAAGCTGCTGAGAGGCTGGTTTACGGGCTCGCGGGGATGGGGTTAGAGTGATATATGCCCGGGTGAGAATTGGGCTCGCTGTGGTTTTTGGTGAGAATTGCGAGAGGATGGATGTTTATGTCTTTGGGTTGTTGGGCTTGTGATGGTTATTAGTGTGAGTATGTGAAATTAACGGTTGATTGCTTCGGTTTGAGTCATTGTCATAATTGTCGTGTTTATTAATTTTCTTAAAGTTAAACGTTTTTACTTTAAATTGTGCTATATAATTATTTAGCATTTACCTGCTTATTTGATAACACGCTCAAATTAAAGTAAAAACACATTTCAAGCATCGAATTTAACTTTTAAATATACAGTCACAATTACATACATATTACATAATAATACTTTCGGTAATAAACAAAATGCATCGGCGCTCGCACATATAATTAATAAGGCTCAACCAATCTACTACAACAAACAAACCGCAGTATCTCGCTTATTCATTACGATCCAGTACACACACACACACACACACCCCACCTCACAATTATCCAAACCCGCATCTCCCAACAAATTCACCACATATATCCCAAATACCACTTACCCTCACCCCTCCGCCCTCCCTCGAAAACAGCCGAGCCGCTCGCCTAAATAAATATAATTACGCAACGGTAACCAGCTTGTAATGCGTCCAAATAAACGCGGAGATCGGCCGGATATTGGCTGCTTGCGCGCGATCGTCGATTAAGCGTTAAAAGAGTCGATCCGGAAAAAAGGAGCTGCAGAACGCAAACCCGCGATTTATTTTTTATTCCCGATATACATACACGGACGCGCACTTGCGCGCTCGTAATTATATGGCTCGGGCCGAGAGCGACGCAGTAATGAGCGCGATAGGGCATAATAGCCGGCGCGCGCGTTTTCGCGGCCGCTCAATCACGATCTCGTCGCTCGGGGGCATTTAAAGAGCGAGAGCGCGAGCCTCGATTATTATACGCCGCTATGTGTACTCAACTCTGTGAGTGTATGTGTGCGCGCGAGGGGTAAACTGTTGCACACGCGACGGCTAATTAACGATCGTTTGGTGGACGCGGACGGTAAGTCGGACGTGCGCGCACACGCGTGAACGAGTGACTAGCCGGGCGCTCGAACGTGCTGGGGCTTGTCGATGATCTTGGCTGATATGGTTGGGAGCGATGTTGAGGGCCTGGGTTGAGTGGAGCTGGGAAAGAATAGATGGTGGATGCGAGGTGGATGGTTTGATGAGTTGTGTTAAATAAGATTTTTGTTGAGTTTGATGTAGGGATTTTGACGAGTTTTACGCCAGTTTTTATAGTTAGGTTTTGAGATGGAGATAAATAATCAGAAATAAATTCATTAATAAATGATGGCTTGAAACTTGATCAGTTACGCGTCACTTTGCACGCTGCATGTGAGTTAAGATAAGATGTCACAAAACGTTATGACTTCAACTTCCCGTTCGCTCTATCCATTTCTTAACTGATAACATTTAAATAAACAGTTAGAGTGAAAATAGCGTTATTTTGAATTAAAAAAAATATAACGTAAAAGTTTTATTCAAATTTGTCTTTTTGTGGTTGAATTTTAATTAAAGTAATGTTAATAATGCCTAACATTATCATTTAAATTATATAGAATTATGATAATTAAAATTCAGTATGTACGAAGTGCGTTAAATACATCAATAATTCTAAATAGGTTTAAACTAGATGAATATATAATAGACAATTATTCATTATTAAAATTTTTAATTAGGTTGTTTTTTCCAAGAAGAAGTGCATAAATAATTTTACCATTATACATCAAGATCAAGATCGAGTTATGTTTACTAGACTTGTAAAACACTCTAATTGTATTTTCTAGAGTGATAAACTAAATACTGCACTTTTACTGGTGCTGCAATCTAATTTAGATGATTCAACGAACAATTATACCCTAGTAGAAATTTACCCATTTAAAATGGTTAGAGACTAAGAGATAGCGTTGAATCCATTCTTACTAGGGAGTAGCTATATAGAATCATTTTTATTAGGGTACATTAAAAAAAGAAAATTTTGAGTATAGTCACTTTTTAGTTCGAATAGATACGGAAAGCACAATTCCGTCCGAAAAAATCCTTTATTCTTACAGCTAATTCCCTTATATAAAAAACTAAGAACCTGGAGATGTAAAATAGGTAATATACTCTAATAGAAATAATTTCATTTAATTGCTAGTTAATTCTAAGTAAAAATGCATTCAATGCCATTTCTTATCATCTAAACATTTTAAACGGATAAATTTCTGCAGGGTTGCTGTGTTTGGATAAAATACCTAACATTTCAGAAACTAAAACTATCATTTACAACGTACATATAAAAATTAAAAGTAACTTATAATAAAAAACGTTTTTTTCATACACTACTGACTAAAATCAACTTTTACTTCAGTTCATAAAGATATGAATCATTTAAAAAACATTTTGGAGCATAAGCGTTCCTTGCAAAATTTAACTTGCAAATTCCACTCGCAGTGGCACTAAAAATACTATCAACAAAGAATTTAAATAAAAGAAACCCACCTCAAACAGCCATTCCCATTCTTTTATTTCATACAAAATTCCATTCCTATTGTTTCTCTCTCTCTCAGGTACAGCCCTGCCATTTCTCAATCGGCAATGCATATCGACTCTCTGCCCTCACCTCAACATATTTTTGGCTCAAACTGACCGTAACCGCGGAGAAACGAACTCGCGGCTCCGTTATATACTCGGCGATCCGCGCAATTTCGTGCCGAGCATAAATCCCGAGCTATTCATTACGTGCGCGTCCCGCGAGTAAGACGTAGTCTCGGAGTTTCCGCTCGATTTGCGAGAATAAGCGCGCAAGCTTGTATACATAGGAAGCTGCAAAAATAGCAGGCTGTGTACGTGTGCGTGTATATATACCGCTCTGAGCTCGCGCGCGGGAAAGAAATGGCCTGCGCGGAGAAAAATCGGGAGGAAACGTGTATATGCAGATATACAGCTCGCGCTCGAGTTTATCTCGCGTGTCGTCGAAGCCACGGCCGATTGACGTGCGAAATTACAGCCGATCGACCTACCGGCGCGGGAATGATACGCGCGCGGAGAGTTTAGATTTTTGCTTTTTACGAAGATTATTACGGCTTGTAATTATATGCACTACCGCGCTCATTGGCGTTGGTTTAGTTTTTTCTTTTTTTTTCTTTTGGTTCGCTGAATTGTGGGATATTAGTGTGGTCGGTTGAAGCAATAGTTCGGGAATTATAGAATGGTATATGATTATGAGTTTAGTGCACGAGTTCCCTGTATTATGCGTATGCAAAACGAGGTATTCCGTAACGCAGAATTCATGAGAGTTAGTTCTTAAAAAAAAATTAATCGCTCTATTAATATATTATTACCTAGTTTGCAAGGATAAAATTGTTTCCTTTCTATGATTGCCATGCGATTTGCTTTAATGGCTCGCTATTATTTCACATTCACAAAACTTTATTTTTCGAGGCTTACTTTAAGTAATTTAAATATATCCTTGTATTAATAAAAATGTCCGTACGTTTTCAAACAATAAACTATAAAAAATGCTTCTCACATATCAATAACTCAATAAAAGCGTCCACTTTGGTCGCAGGAAACCTAACTAATAACAATAAATTTCACCCAAATACCAAAGTCGATCCAACCACTCTGAATCAAAATTTAAATTTTCGTTCATCGCATAATAAACGAATTTACATACAACACGGGTACGTCGCGACATATGCCAGAGCGAAAAAAATATTCGTTCAAAAAGCGCATGCACATAACACTCTCGACAAAAGCAACAGCAGCAGTCTCAGTAGCAGTCGAGAGCAAAAGCCATCGCCCCTCTTGGATCCGTACCATCCTCTCAGTTACAATGAAAGAACGCTTATACACTTCTACACGTATACGCGCGACAAGAAACACACTCGAGCTTCTATCCCCCAGACGTATTAATTAAACGGCTCATTTTCATCGCTCGGCAAAAAAGTCGAAAGTGCGACAGAGAGAAAGAGAGAGAGAGAGACAGAGAGTAACAGAGAAGAGAGCGAGAGACAGAGAGAGAGGGAGAGCGAGAGAATGATAGAGATGGAACAAAAGCAAACAAGCTAAAGAGGAAGCGAGAAAGAGAGAAGGAGAGTATTTGAACGCCCATGGCCGGGCTACCTAATGCTTGTGCTCCCCTGCTCCCTACCCCCACTCCTGCGCTGGATCTTCCCCCACTCTCGGCCAATCGCGACTCGCAACTCGTGCTCCCGTTGCCTCGCGACTCCGACCAATGGGAGCCGCGCGTAGCCACGCCCACCGGTACCGCTCTCGCCCCTCCCACTTAGCCACGCCTCCTCACCGCTCGCGCGCGAGGGCGCTTCTATCTTCCTCTCGTGCTCGCACGTTCTCCGCGTGACTCCAGCGCTCTCGGCTCGTTAGGAAAGTGGTGGTAGTGGTGGTGGGGGGCGTAGGCCCGAGACTCCCCCACCTCGAGCGGCGGCGGCGCTCGAGCGCGAGCGGTGTCTGTCGTTTAGCCGGTAATTTTCTCTCTCAAACACCAGCAAGCCTCCGCGCCAGCAGCGTCCGCGCGCTCTCTGCTCAGCTCTCTCTCTTGCCAGGCTCCTCATTCAGCTGGCGCGCTCTCGGCCGCGAAGAGATCCAAAAAGTTTGACGTGTTTTTTTGTTGCTCCAAGGAGGGAGAGAGAGAGAGAGGGTAATACGGATGGACGATACCCGATCACTGAGACGCACCATTCGTGAGTGATACAGAATCGGGAGTGCGGAGAATCGAGCAGTGTTTTTTGCCCGCTATATTGTACACAGTGATACGACTTTGTGCGCCCGATCGATAGATGAAAAGCGCGGAGTGCTACATTGCGGTTGCAGGCAGTGATTATTCGGGTGATTCATTCGACTGGCATTCCGCAAGGTCACAGAGATGCAGAGAAGCATCGATCCGGTTGGAAGAGACTCGCGGCAGCAGCGCATTGTGAATCGGTGTTGAGTGTCTCCCCAGTGCTGGCATCCTCATCGATTCCTCAAAATCTATTTCTCAAAAATAAATCTTTAAATACACTCAGTCGCATCGGACTCTTTGCGTGGACAGCTTAATAAGATGCGCGACACTTAAGCGACTGCACGCCAACCGACTCACACTCGCGCAACGCCAGATCAGCAATAGGCTTTGAAGGAAAAACCGTCAAAGTGATCCTAAAGATCGGAGGTGCATCGCCGGGCGTCGCGTCGCCGCGTACGATGATGCCGCTCGCGCCGACGCCAATAGTCCCGGTGCCCTCCAAGCCGAAGATCGGCTTCAGCATCGACTCGATCGTGGGTGGTGGTGGCCGTGCCCGCAACAGCAGTGTCCATCACCAGCACGACGACGACCAACACCATCATCACCACCCGGCGGCCACGACCCGGCTGCTCTCCGACTCCCATCGGATCGACATCGAGCGCGACGACGCCTCGCCGACGGTCGAGGGCGGCGGTGGCTCCTCGCCCCGCGTACGTCTGAGCACCGCCAGGTCCTCCCCGGGAGCCCACTCTGAGGAGTCCGACAGGCCTCTGTCCAGGAGTTCCTCGGTCGAATCGTACCCGAACTCGCGGCGGACTCCCTCGGGCAGCTCCCATCACCTGACGCCTCAGAACCATCACCAGCAGCGGCTCAGCCAGCCGCCGCTCCATCGGCCTCACCAGCTGGACTACAGCGCCAGGTCGCTGACGAACCGGGGCAGTCACAGCGGAGGCTCGACGCCCAATGACTCGCCGTCGCCACCGCCGGCTCAGCGCGACTCGCCGGCGCCTCAGCAGCAGCAGCCTCAAGTCACCTCGGCCAGCGGGCTCCCTCAGCCGCCTCCCGGGGTCGTCAGGCCCAGTCCCAATTATCTGGGCCCGCCGCCGGGAGCCGCTTCCGCGGCAGCGGCAGCCGTCGCCGCCGAACAGCTGAAGAGTCTGTATGGGCCCCAGGCGGCCGCTCAGAGCGAGTACCACTCGCAGCATCTGGCCCTTGCTGCTAACATCGCGGCGGCCCAGCACTTCCAGGCGGCGAACCTGGCGGTGGCGCTGCAGGCGCATCACGGACCCCCGCACGGGCCCTACCCTCACGCCGGCGGGCCCGGCGGGCCCCATCCGCCTCCCCATCCGCATCAGCCGCCGAGGGACAGCTATCCGTTGTATCCTTGGTTGTTGTCGAGGCATGGACGGATCTTTCCTCAACGATTCCCTGGAGGTGAGTGAATAAGTTTATTGTTATAGTAAGTAAGGTTGGAGGTATTATTAGGTTTTTATGCTAGGGAGAGTAGGTTGTGAATTAAAAATTACCGAAAGTTGAGCAAGAGGGTTAGAAGTAAATATGTTGGTGTTAGAAAACGGCTAGTCACTGTAAGTGATGAATCATTATTGTCTTAAAAGAGTTTTACATTCCATTCAAAGTTCCGAGAGCATGTAGAACACTTCATTTGAATAATTTACGTAAAAAAGAACTGATGCATTGCGAATGAATCAGAAGTCTTTCACTAGTTTTCTTTGAATTCATACATTGATCGCTAATGTGTAGTAATGTTGTAACATTAAAATCAGCTAATTGTAAAGTCTGAAAGTCGTCGAGAAAAAAGTGATTCAGTGTTACGGGAAATCCGATTACTCGTTTTTCAGTAGCTCTCTATTATTATCTGTAAACAAGCTTTTTATGTATTTCTGGAGTTGATTTTAGATAAAAGCATAGCACGACAAATATTATTTCTCTTATAGAAACCGATAACGCCGCTTTTTATCTCAATAATACACATTTCGTGCGTCTATGAATATTTAAAACAAAGTTCGTAACATGCAGGAATAAAGAAAAATCTCTAAAAACTCATAACTTGTGCGATTCTCCAATGACACTTACATAACTACAATGCAAATCAAACTATTTTTGACTTCGCGATAAGAGAAACACTGTAGCCTTAATATCAATAACCCAACATCCATAATTGTCAAGTAATGAACTACATTGATTAAATAACACAAAGTACAATGTTGCACTCAACTTCTGATAAAGCGCTATCAAAACCCCAATACCGCAAAAATAAGCACTATACTTCAAACTCGCTCGAAGATTAAATATTCCGTTTACAACAATCCCAGCAGCTTCTCTCCCTCCTCTAGCCTCTTATCTCGTACTCGGAATCGCATAATAGCAATTACAAACAAATTAATTTGCGTGCGGCCGCTGCGAGCAACTATAAATTACTTCTAATGAACGATTAGAAACGCACAATTCATTATTTGCTGAATCTCGTTAAGAGAGGGCCCGATTCTTCGGAACTCATTACGCGCCAAACGTTGGGGAAAAAAAAGACAATGTATGCAGACGCAGAGTAGCTCGGGCAAAAAAGTAGCTGGCTCGGGGTGGAAAAAATCGGCTTTCGCGAGGAGACACATTAAACGTGGTTTATAAAGCGATTTGCATAATTATATTAATTTGCAGTTTGAATTAATGGCGCTGTAAATTGTCGGCTGTTTCGAAATGTGCGAGCGACCGGGAGAGCGGCTCAATTTATGCGTGTCATCGTCATCAATATGTACACGCGAACCGTTAGAATTAATAAATGGCAGGCTCGCTTGTATTTTTTCCTTCCCGTAACTCTATTCAGATGTACAATAAAGTAATGCGCGCGATAAAATATCACCTTTTTGCAAAATAAGAGCGATGATTAACGCTCGCAAGTGACTCGTCAGTCGAGCAATAATTATTAATATAATACGTTATAGGAAACTGATATAAAATAAGCGAGTGCACGTCGGACGTAGTTTTCGAGAGGTTTCAAATTACGTGTTATAAAAAAAAAGTGGTGTATGATTAATGGCATCGACGTTCAGAAAACGGCTAAACATAATCCTAAAAACCGTTGGAAAAAAGCAGTCGATTAGCCCGATAATGATTTCTTCTCGATTACCAATTCACAATCTGAAATAAATCATAGGCCTAATGAGCGGCGCGCGCGCTGGGGTATTCTAACGTCCGAGCTTGTAACGTAACGCTTCGCTAATACGTAAAAATGTAATACACTGTTATTATCACTTGCTACACCAGCTAACGATGTTGCACACAGTCCCTATCTTATTTCTTCATTTCCGCGTGTTGCCGCGCGTTTGATTCGTTAATAAAAGAGATAACGAGCGAGCCTCGCGTAAATAAGACCTTGGTTTTATGGAGAGAGAGAATGAGAAAAAAAAGGAAGGGGGAAGGAGGAGAGGGAATATCTCGTTTCGTCATTGTTTTCCAGTCAATGACGCGCGTCGAAGCTAATCATTCGCGCACGCGATCTCTGTCTTACCGCTTTTTTTCCTCTCATCTTGATGAGTGTTATCAATACGGCTACTATAAATTCAATGATTTATTTATACGTTATCCGCTGCTATTTTTAAGAGTTAATGACTCTTGCCGTGGATTTCTTTTGTATCGTTATAGAGGTTTTGAAAATTATTAGCATTTGTTTACTATTTTGTATTTTTCATTCTATGGATGAATTTTAATTAATTTCATACCTTCATTTTTTTATTACATTCGTCTATTTTAGACTATTTTCATTAAACACCTAATAAACCACTCTCAAAACTCATCAAAACACTCCCTATACATCTATCCCAAACACACTCAGCAAACAAATAAATTTCGTACAAACGAAAATCCCCAGCATAGTCAAAGCGCCGTTGCGCAAGCCTCGTCCTAATCTGAAAATTTTGTAACGCGCGCCCGCGCGCTCGCCTCATTTTATCTTTGCGCGTGCCAAGCCGAGCGTGAAGCGGAGCTGAATCAATGAGCGTCCGGCGCGCGCGCGCGCCTCTATAAGCATATACACACATTGTCGAAGGAGTGATTTTAATTGCTTGTAATTGAATGATCGACGAGCGTGAAATGCGCGGGCGGCTCGATTTCGCCCGTTACCCGGCCACTTTGGCAGAGGTAGTCGGAGATTTCAAAAGAAGGCGCTTTTTTGCTTGGCTTGAATGTTTGCTAATTTGTTAATGTGGATAGGTTCAGAGATACGGTGCGTTATCTACTTTTTTTTTTCAATGTAGCGTTACAGGCGCGTGTGTAAACGTTTTATGAGCCGGTCGAAGCGATTCCCGTTCATTGATTTGTTGCCTATTTTAATGCATTCAGCAAAGACTGAAATGATACACTTAAATAAGTCGACTCGTTAAACGTTTCTCCAGCGCGATTTATTGCGCATTTTCAATTGGCCGGCGTCCATCGGCAACATTAAAATTTAAAACTTTTAATTGCCTCAAGAACGCACGCACACGTTAGAGCCCCAATGAGGTCAAAGACATAAATTTTTACAATGAATTCTAAACGAAACACCTCGCCGCAAACTATCCTCGCCGAGCGCTAAACAATCTCCGAGATTTATCGCCGGCGATATATTAAATATTTACTTTCCTCTCTTAATAACTCATTAAAGCAAGCAGCGCGCTTGCAAAAAATAAACCGACGCAGAAAATCCCCAGAGTCTACACGAAAATCTCCTTACGCCGTGTACATAACCGTGCTTAAAACAAAGCGAGCTCTCCGGCGCATAGTCGCTTATCTCCGCGCGGTAATCGCCAAAAGTAATCCGCTGCAAGTGGACGGCGAGATCCTCGTTAAAGTGATTTACGAAAATAATAACCCACATCCGTCGCCAATAAACCGCCGGACGATAAATCGTTGAGCAAGCCGATCTCGCGCGTTTTGCCGATCGGCGAGGCGCGAGGCTGTATTGGCTTGCATATCGGGGTTGTGTAGTTAAGTGGTATCGATGAGAGTAAAAGGGAAATTCGGGATGGAGGTATATAAGGGAGAAAAGAAGTGGATTTCGAGAAATTCGCGAGTTGTGATTAAAAGGGGTTTTTGGGGTAGAGATCGGTTAGTAATTTTACATCGCTGCATATGGTGATGGTTTTTTATATGGTTTGAAAGTTGGAATATTCAGACTGCATCGGTTCGTAAAGCTACTAATTTGCAGAAGGAGTTTCCAGGAAGATTCAGAGCGTGGGATTTGATCGGTAATTAGCAGTCGGTTTTCCTCTTAATTGCTTTGAAACAGGAGATTTTATCTTGCTTCGCAGCAGCATTAAAACAAAGCCGCATCGCAGAAGCAAAAATGAGCCCAGCGACATTGGAAATTCAAATAGAAATGAACGTCTCAATTGGAGCCGATTTCTATGAATTAAAATTCAGCCAATAATTTTCCATCTCAATCGCTCACGGCCGCAGAGCGGCATTCACAAACGATTTTCCAGCCGACACACATACATCCGTCACAATAGCTTCGCGCGACCTTCCGCCGATGTATAACGAGGAATATCGCTTCGAGAATACGAGCCAACTTGGCGCGTACCTGTGCGATTCTGAAAATGCCGAGGGGAGGGGGTATGTTTATGTGAAGGTATGGTAAGAGCCGAAGCTAACGACGTTTTTCCTCGGTGGCTTGAATTCCGATGCCGAGTAAATAGACTTTTGCGAAATTTATATTTTTTGTTTGGTATAATATGGATGGTTTGTTATGTAGGGAACGATTCAAGAATATGTGATAATAAAAAAAATATCGTTCTGGACCGATATCCTCAACATCGATAACGAGCTAATTAGTACCTCTTCAAACCCAAGCTCACCAAAGCCCTACAATCTCAAGCCCAAACTCCAAATTCCCACAAATCAGCGTTCGCACATTCGTCTCCCTCCCATCCACTTTCCAGAATAACAAGCTCACCGGACAAGCCAGAGAACAAACGATTTTCCACTCTCGTCCCTACTCCGGGCGAGCTTAACACCGTTTCAGCGGGGAAATAAATCTTCATCTCTCTCTCTCTCGGTCTTTCTCGCTCCCTCCGCGAATCTCGCGAGGTCAATCGTAGTAAATAAAGCGCGCTCACGGCTCGCTCCTCGTGCAGTATATGTGTGTGTAGACTGCTCTTAACAATTATCGTAAATCTACCTCATCGACGAGACTCCGAGGGAGAGAGAGAGAGAGAGAGAGAGAGAAAGAGCGCGTATCCCTAAAACGAATGCAGTTAAGAGCCGAGCGGTGACTTAGAGGCAATCCAGTTTTCCTTTTTCTTTATCGTCAATGCGAGATAAACAATGTCAATTGCTTTTCTCGGCGCTGGCTTCCATGCAGGTGTGCAGGGTATCCTCGCATCGATCTGCGCTGGAGTCGTAATTTAAACGAAAGCTCAGATCCTTGACGTTTAAAAAAACGAATATACATCTTTACAAATTTCCAATATCGAAGCCAAGTAAAAAATTGACTTCACCGTATACAGCTCGAAGCGAGGGTGGCAGATAAACCAATACACCTGCAAGTGTGTGTATACGTGGGTGCGCGTGTGTGTGCGTTCTCTTTCCGACACGCGATCGTGTTTGATTGGGCATGGGCGCAGAGAGAAAGAGAGAGAGAGAGAGAAAGAGGAGGAAGGTGTCGCGCGCGAGTGCGACGGAACTGGTCCCGTCGGAAAAATCGAGCGACGCCATCTTGGCTCCGATTCCGGGGGAGGCTCTCGAGCGAGCGCGGAAACGGCCGATTCGTCTCGTTCGAGTGAAAACAAAGGCCCCGGCTGCCTTTGTTGCATCCCCTCTGGTTTTTTCACTTCCTTTTGCTTTTTAGCGATGCTTTGTGATTTTTGGAACGCGATGTGTGATTAGGATCTATTAATTTTCTATTGGGGTTCTTGTTTCTTGGGAACTATTTTAGCAACGGATGATTGACTTTGTTAAAAATTACAGAAATTATGCAAATTATGCATGCCTCCACTTTTTTCCACTGCTCGTAATGTAACTCCCAATCGCGTCGTTTCCCTCTCCCTCCATCTCTTAACTTTTTTTCTAAAAACGCCTTAGATCCATTCTAACAGCTATCGAATTTCTCCCAGCCATCCCCCGACCGAGAAAAGCTGCGAATCCCCATCCATCGAGCCTCCTTTAATCGGCCTATTATACACCGAAGCGCCACACTGACTCCGCGGGCGGCGCATTTCGCCTTTTTTCCTCTCTTTCTCTCCCCGACACAATACCTCTCTCGCGCGCGCCTTCTTCTCATAGAACGCCTATATATACATAGAGTCATCCGATACGGTAGCAGCTTCGCTGTATATATAGCCAAGGAACTCATTGTCGGACGCTCGCGTAGCTGACTTTTGTATATGATATACGAAGAATAAGAGGCAGAATGAGAAAGTCGAGGGATGCGGGGCGCGTCTTCGTGTCTTTTTGTACGCTGATGTCTCTGTTCTAGTATAGGTGACGATCGTTTCTGTGCGGGTCTTTTGGTTTTTCGC
>JAPYZB010001208.1:0-21978 GCA_030522745.1 Eupelmus kiefferi | reverse complement strand
GAATTTCCACGAAAAATCATCTGTTCTAAAATAAAACAAACAAATTCCTCTATTTCTCTTTCTCTTTACTTCTCTGCTCATTCGTTTCTCCGATTCCTCTCTAAGGTCAGTCTCTCTTCTACATACATATTCAAGGCAGGAGGACACTTCAATGGGCAACGGCAGATTGTCAATTACGCTCGCGCTTGGCATTCGTGCCCCCTTCGGGACTACCGCGTGTATGTGTGTGTTTCGGGCCGCCGCGATAATTCAAAGGTCAAGATCATCAATCTAAGAAGCGCGAGTGGAGAAACAACGAGCGCACGGAGAATTTTTAGAGCTCGAACTTCCTTTGTGCCCTACGGGGGTCCTTTATACAGAGCACTTTTCTAGAACGCCGAGAAAAGGATTGTCTTTGGTTAGGTTAAAGACCTTTGGTGGTCTGAGCGCTTGAGAGACTGTAATAGAATAGTATTATATTTGAAATGGTGTCTCTCATTCCTCGAGTACACCAACTTACTGTACACGTTTCTTAACTTTAAAGTGCTTTTAAAAGTACAATTCGATAACCCCTTTGTAACACGTCATTTTATTACAAAGCATTCTCATACTCGTCCAGTCACCTCCACAATCCGCATCGGAATAACTGAACGCCCACAGTGTAAACTCCACTTCCTTCAAACCCATACACACGTACGCGTTGCACGCACACAATCTCACACACACACACACGAGCACACACGCACACATAAACTCATAACCGCATATTTATCAGCGTGCGCAAGAGCCAACAATGCATAATAATGCCAAGGGTATAACTCGCAAAAATCCTCCTCTCCCTTAAAACCATCGGCTAATGCTCTGCAATCCTCTTATAAGACCTCTCTCGCGCGAATTGTTCACCTCTTCCTCTCTTCACAACGTATATAAGCGGCTGTTTATCGTCTCTCTCACACACACATACACTTTAACTCTTTCTCTCCCTCTCTCTCCCTCGACCCACGCTCGCGCGAGTGAGATAAAGGCGCGCGAGCTGCGGGATGATCGACGCCGTAAATAAAGTATAGAAGTACGCATATGTAAATCACGGTCGGGGCGCACCCACGCCCACTCGCGAGAGCCGCCTAGAGGTGCTTCTCTCGTCCTGTGTGCACAGCGACGCCTTTATCTCGTGGAGCTTGAGATATACGTGGTGTCGGGATGCTGTTTATGGTGTGTTGTGTGTGTATGTGTGCAAACGATGGAGAAGAGGCGCGTCGGTTAAAGCATCAGACACGCTGAGTTTAGATACGAGGGGTTCTATTAGAACGTGTTTTACAAAATCGCGCTTTACCGTTCTGACTTTTTCGTTGCTACGTATCGCTCATCCGAAAGCAAAAATATATATTCTTCGTAATATTAAAATTATATTTATTTTTAACTCAGTCATAAGCCTTCAAAAATAAATAAAAATCTCGTAAAGAATCCAGCTCAGCGTAACATCAAACCCTTCCTCTCATTCACGCATCATCTGCCAGGGGCTCTTACGTTACCCACATCGCATGAGTATCACCGCCAGCAGCGAGTGTGCAGTTACGCATCCCAGCATCTTCTCCCATCCGAGAGAGAGAGCGCATCCCCGAGATAAAGAAGCCACTCTTCTCTCCTGGCTCTCTTTCACCTCTCCCTCTAACATTTCTCCCCTCTCCCTCGTCGAGTTTTTTGCCGCCACGTCCCCGAGAGTCTCGCCTCCTACGAGCAGCAGGCTGGAAACGCGATATCTGGCCGGCATCGACGCCGCCGATAACTCAACGATCTCCTTTTTCCTCAAGACGCGAAGGAGTGTGTATAAGAGCCCGAGCTTGCCCCCACAGATATTCCGAGGTGCAAAACGATCGAGCCTCGTAAATCAAAATCTCGCGCTGTACTTTTGCTTTTTTCATTCTGGCTGAGGCCATTGTTTGAGGCGCGAAGTTTTGCGCTCGCGCGCGGGGTAATTATTATTTTTGCCGACAGGCCGATGAGGGAGTTGCTAGCAAAAGGGAACGAGGTGGTAGTTACTATACGCTCGTTGCGTGGGTTGAGGGATGAGTTTCGGAAAATGAGTTGGGTCGTTCTTGTATCCGTGTAAAGGACTGTTTTATGATACGCATAGCTTGTAACTTTTTGTGCTCGTAACGAATGATTTTTGAACGAGGTAAAAATTATATACAGAGTGCAGGTCTGAACTTTTCGAATTACGTGAAATAATGCATTTTCTGAAATCTATAGATTTATGTATATAAATTACGTTATTACCGTCGACGACGAGGAGAGTCCTCTAATAAAACAATTTTCGAAACGTGTGTGTACACAAGCCACGAAGGAACGAAAAATATGACCAAATAAATCCGTATCCAAAAAAAGCAGCTCGCATATCCCTCGAGCTCCTCGCAGATAGGATCAGAAAAGGGCAAAAATCGATAATATACGTTCGGACCATGCGCTTGATCGCGTCGTCGTCCCCCCAAAGAGAGCTACTCCCTCGAAGAGAAAGAGAGAGAGGAGGACGAAGGAGCGTCGAAGAAGGAGCAGCCAGCCCGTATATACCGTCCGCCCAAATCGTAAATAAGGCCGCGATTGTCCTTTTAAGCGGCCCTTCGCCGGAGAGCTCTTGGCCCTCTCACGCAGGCCCCGCGTCCGTAAAGAATGGTAGCCGCATGACGGGGCCATTGTTCGGATGCCGGACGGATCCGAGTGTGCGTGTGCGTGTGGAATATTCTCTCTTTCTTTTCAAAGCTCGGGCTTGCTGGTTGCGAGTATATGTGCAACGAGACATTTGAAGCTGGCCAGTACGAGCTCAAAGCGCTGGATTTAAGGCAACCTGCCTTATGGGTTTTCATGTCCAAAGGGGAAATTTAAAGGGATGTAGGATGTCGAAGCTGTTTTCCGGCTTATTGGTTTGGGTTTTATTCAGGTTTCTCTAAAAATGATGGTAAATAAAGCTCCTACGTTCCATTGATTTGGATAATAAATTTATTCATGCGTTCAAGAATGAATTCTTCTGAGTCTTGATGATTATATTATATCCGCCAATAAAGAATCAGTTTATGAATACTTATGAGCAACTTTCGCATCACGAAACTTCTAAATTAGTCGTAAACTAATTCCGTATCCCTATTAATAAACGATCCCGCTTAAGCTTCAACCGCCTTATATCAGGGATTAATTTACAGCCGTAATTAAAAAATTACGACCGCCCCGCGTACAAAAAGGCATCCCCGCATCATTCGATCCCCCTGTAAAACATATTGATCCTCAGCTCTTCTTAAAAAAAATCCGCTACCGCTCGCGATCCTGCGCGAGTCGTAAAACGGCGTCGAGTATTCCGCGGTTATCGAGCCGAGGAGCTCAGCGGTGGACGTGGAAAAAAAGGGAAGCCGCGCGCGCGCGAAGGGGGAATTCTGAATAGCGAGGCGTCCAATGGCAGAAAAAGGAAGGGAAGCTCTAGGAGCGGGAGCAGGAGCGTGCCTTTACGACGGCCGGCATGCGAAACAACCTGTTGATTGTCTTATACCTGTTGCACAAGGAGTCGCCGGCAGCTACTCGCGATCCTCGCGTGCCTTCGAAAAGGGCCAGCTTTTTTTCTATACCTCCGCGCGTTCGCCTTCCGCGCTCTCTTTCTGGCTCTATACACGTTGGCTTTTGTGTTTTGTTACCGATCGCCGATATCGCGAGAAAGGAGCGCGTACTTTCTTCCGCGCTTGTAATAAGTTATTGCTGCTGGCTCCTTTATACGGTATGCTGCTTTATGCTCGGTACCAATTTTTAGTTTTGAATCTCGGGAGCTTATAGGATCATCTAAGAGTCATCAACGATAGAGATGGGTTAGAATAAGAAACATGTGATTATGTAATTATAATATTATATCATATGCATCGTTAATCGTTTCGAAGAAACTTTTATAGGGATCAGATAGATTATTATCACCAAACGGCATTTACGAACCTCTTATCCAACTGTTTGGAATTCGTAAGTCTTTGTCTAAACGCAGTAGCATCGATCGCCAACCAATCGAGTTTCGAAGAAAAAAGAAGTCTCGGATCGATTGTGATCAGGTGATCCCGAAAGAAGAAGAAGCTGCTCCCATTGTGTAATTTATGCGACGTCGTTCTCCGTTTTTCTCCTTTTACCAAGACTTTCGGGCGACGTATTGAAACGCGTTGCTATTCCGGAGCAGCGAGGAAGGGAATTTAATTCGATTTGAGGGGGACCGCGGCGGGGAATGATAAATCGCTTTGTTTCGCTGCGATTAGAGATATAAATTAAGGGGACGATGACTCGGGATCTTTTTTCGTCGAGAGCCTGCCGCGGTCCAAGGGAGAGAGGGAGAGAGGAAAAAAAGGAAGAGAGCGCAAGAGAGAGAGAGAGAGAGAGAGAGAGAGAGAGAGAGAGCTTATAACGAGAACCGCCTATTTTAATAAAGTCCTGATTTGATCTTCTTTTCGATCGTTTTGTGAGCCTGCGCGTCCAGCCAGCTAATATTAATAAACAAGTTTGACGTGCTGAGCGATGAGAAGTCAAAATAACAATGAACATTTCACCGAAGGCTAATGTTCTAATTAGCCTCGGAGTCAGCCCCGGCGTTGACGGATACTTCACAGCTATAGTTCGTGTACTGACAACTTAGAACACAAGCTGCGTACAGAACGATTTGTGTGAAGTCATTGATTTGCTTCCCACGTCTGTATATTAGATTTCTTTTCGAATGCCCCAGGTAGCATTCGAATCATCATAGAATTGCTTACAATGATCCTCTGTTGACAATACACAACTGCTATTAGCCGGATGCTCTCACAACTATTCTTCATAAGTCTGAACAACATCTCTACTTTTGTCCATATGAAAGAGTAAAGCTCGTATCAAGATCACACTTCTTGAGAAGTGTCTCTTGGAAAAAATGAATCAAGTTCGTCATCAGAAAGATTCAACCGCACGTAAGCATTACCCATTCAAATTGCGCTTATCGGCAGTCTGCTCAAGCCCATGTCTGGCCGTGTAGGCGAGGGTCCTTTTAAGGACCCAGCAAGCCCTGCTGGATAAAAGAGGGAGAGAAAAAGAAAAAAAAGTACGAGGGCGCAAACCCGTTTCGGGAGGAAAGTGCTCACGGGAGCAACAAGAAAGAGACACTCTGATTCATTCGTGCATACATGCGGACCTTACGTGTGTGCGCGGTACGAAAAGAGAAGGAGAGGCCCTCCGAGTGCTACTACTGCCAGCGGAGAAAGAATAGAGGAGTATAACCTTTCCCCAAATTCTCCTCCCGTGTTTTTTGCCCTCCTTTAAGAGAGGCTGCCCCCCTCCTCCGGGTAGCTCGCGTGTCTCGATCTCGTTCGACTGCTTCTCCCCACAGCCGCCACCACTCCCGATCTCTTTCGGCTTTACATCCGTACGTCCATCCATCCGTCCGCCTGTCCGCCTGCCCGGCAGCATCCCCCTTTTTCTTCGCTCTCGCTTCTTTCTCCTCGCTATACACTCGCTTTCTCTGTGGTGCGCGGGCTCGCATGAATTGCTGTGGGGGTTCCATTAAGTCTGCTACTACTGCACCGGCTCGCAATCGAGTTCTCGGAGCAAGTGCACCGAGTTACTTTGCAAAATCGGATCGTTGCAGGAGGTTGAGATTGGTTATCGGTGAATGATAAGAGTAATTGTAAACGATAAGCTTATATTGGATTCTCCAATGGGTAAGCTCGGCAGGTTTAAAGTTAATAAAGATGAAACTGCTGATTTAGCAGATGTTTGTTAACTTAGACGGACCATTACCGGTTTGATAAAATGGAAAACTTTCACACAGTTTCGTCTTTATAGTTCTGATACGGTTGATGAAGGATGTGGATGACGTCGACGAAACGTCGCGACACTTAATAGTACCGTCTCCGAGATTAGGCATCTGGCCTCTTCTGTGTATCTCGCGTCAGATGCTGTCTTATCTGAAACGACCCGAGATTTCCTTACGAGCGTTTCAGTGATAGGACTAAGTGAAGCCTTTGAGCTGAGTGAACCTATTAAGCGAGGCACTAATGTTTATTAGGCTTTGCAAACATTATTGGACTCTAAAGTCTGAGCAGATAAGATTCGTAGTTATATAAGCCAAGCAACTTTGTATTCCAAAATATATTCTACAATCATCAAACTCATCCGTCATTCATAAACAAAAAGAAAGACTCAAATCCATCCAACCTCATCAAAATTAGCCACAAACGCATTCCATTTCCCCCGGCCTTTAAAGCGGCCGCGAATAGAAAGTATTCGCAAGTCGGTAGCTCTTCCCCTCGACGACGCCACTTGATGCTGCGCGCGACTCAAGCGAGCGTAACAGGTTGCTCCTCCTCACGCCATTCTAAATCCGAAATTCCGGCAATTGCATGCTGCCGAAAGAGGGAGCGAGAACCTCGTCCTTGCGCAGATGTTTGTGCGTGCGCTGCAGGCAAATAATTTTTTTCTCCTCCCCTCTCTTTCTCTACGCACCCCCATGGTGTACCTCGTGGTCGCCGCCGCCGCCGTCGTCGCTGGTTTTTTTTCGGAGAGTGGGGATAGAAACCGAGGTTGTATAGGAAGGAGAATGCAGGCTTCCTCCTCGTACGCTGCTGTCAGCGGCTCTCATTTTTTTTTCTTCGTTTAGAGGAGTTCCTTTTGATGGAGTTACACGTTTTGCTACTGGTGAGGACCAGAGGTGTGGATGGTTTAGTGGAGACGTTGTTTAGACTACGGTTTTGGTCATTGTTTTAAATCTTCGTGATATTGGGCATTGATAGGTATTGATGAATTAAGGCAATGTCGATGCTTTTATGAAATTTAAAGTAATAACAATTTAATGTTGCTTTAACTTGTTCCAAAAATGTTCAACTTGCTAAACTTTCTCTTGCATCAATGTCACCAATCAATGGCAATTAGTTTCTTCGTGACATTGAGTTAAATTGATTGACTGAAACATGTGACAGCCCATCACTTAAACAATTTATACATATCTTCAATTGGTCTAAACATTTTTATCCATTGTTTGACACAGTTTTCTTCTGTATTAAATATCTTACAGACCACATAGCTATCTGACAGCGCTCATTTCTGTATGCAAATACGTGCATTCCAACATCCATTGTTCAGTACCCAATCAGCCGTATTCATACGCAAAAAACACCTCTCAACTACATGAACAGTCGAAAAGTAAACGTTCATAATTTGCAGAAACGAGCCGTTTCATTGCTCGGATCCTTCTCTGTTACGTGCTTCATATACATCTCGGCTGCTGCAGCACCTATATACCTATATAACCATTATTGCAAGACCGAGCGTGAATGGACGGGCGCAGTCTCTCTTTCTCTCGCCGCTGCTGATCGATCTTGAATCGTGAAAGTAGGAAGCCGTCGTTACACAGCGCGCAGAATGTGTGCATGTGAGGAGAGGCCGAAAGGCAAGAAGGAGAACGTTGAGAGAGAGAGAGACGCGCGCGCGCATACAGACAGCCAGAGCTCATGAGAGGAACAAGAGCATCAGAACGAGAAAGTAAAAGAGACGCGCTAGGCGGGCCTGGTGCAACAGCTTTGGTGCTCGGGTACATTGCATCGGCGATATTTAGTCGACTTGTGTGAAATTGGAATGAACGGGATAGAAAGAGAGTGATAGAGAGAAAGAGAAGTGGTATAATCAAAGGAGTTGAAAATTGAAGGTTTTAAATGCCCAGTGTATGCGCAGGTGAAGAAATTGTAGAGTTTGAACTACTAGCTTTGTGGAAAGGTCAAGAAGTCAAGGAGCTCTCGGCTGCGCATTCGCTTAAGTGCACATTATAAGGCTCTAATGACCCTTGCAAGCAGTGCAATAGGCATTGTAAATAATTTACAATTAGTGCCTCAAATAACAGGCTCGTAAAGCATCATCAGATTCAGCGAGAGAGCGTGCGCTCACATTTCCACAATGTGTCGCCTCTAATCAACTTGTTCGCTCTCTGACTTCCCTATCCGTTCCTCTGCCACCCCCTCTCTTCTCTTTCACCTACTCGACTGCACTTCTCTCTCCCTCTTTCTCTCTATCTGTCTGTCTCTCACTCTCTCTCGCTCGCGCGCAAGGGAAGAGAAAACGCGTGCAAAACAAGCGTCCGCTTGCAAAAGGAAGAAAAAGAAGAAAGAGCATATAATCCAGGATCCCCGAATTGAGCGTCACTGGCAAGCGGGCGACGTAGTCCGCGGCATGAGAATTTTCCCACAGTCCCTACCACCGGCAGGCGCGCGCGCGGCGCACACCGGGACTCGCGCCGCTGGGACGCACACCCGCTCTCTCTCTCTCTCTCTCTCTCTCTGCGCGCGCGCGAGCGGCGTTGCCACACCTACCTCTCGGCGCGCAAAGAGCGGCCGTATGGCTGCCAGGCAGCAGCAGTGAGCGAGAGAAAGAGATCGCACGTGCTGCTGGAGCGAGAGAGAAGAATGGATGAAAGAGAGTGTGTGTATTCATGAGTGTGTATATATCTGTGTGTGTGTTCGTGCATGAGAGGAGGAGAATGAATAAGCACGAAAGAGAGAGATACAAGAGCGCAGGAAATTTTCGAACTGAGCGTGGTTTTAAGGCGGAGAGTCATGTTTGTGGATAGAAAGAGAGAGGAAGAGAGCGAGAGAGCGAGCAAAAGAGAGAGAGAATTTGTGAATATACGTATGAAAGGAGCGCTCAACGTCGGTAGTCGCGACTTTATGAGGGAGTAATTAAATTCTATTAAAGATTATGGAGGGATGGCGATGCGACATCTGCTGACAGAAGTAAGGAGTGAGGATCAATGGAGGAGTGAGTCGCGTGTTTACACTAGATTTGAAGCACGTGGTTAAGTTTCTTTTGGTTATTCATTAGCTGCGGCTTTAATTATTCCTAAACAAAATAAAGCGAATGTTTTAAAAAGAAGAATGCATTGAAAAATATAAAGGTAGAAGGAGAAAAAGAAGTCCATTGCATGACATTTAAAAACGCAGTCGATAGAAAAAGATATGGGGTCCATTATATACACGATTTAGCCGTGACGAAGGGAGAGGATAGTTTTTATATATTTTTTTGTCGGTAAAAACTTTATTCCGGTTTTCTATCCCCACTTTTTAAATGATTTTTCGGACAATGATGATAATGGTGACCGAATGAAATTGATTGCGATTTATATACCGACGTAGACTTCTTCTAATGTCACCTCTTTTAGCTACACGTTTATTTTTAAAATCATCATAAATTTATATCAATAATAAAAATTGCGGAGACCAAAAAGTAGCAATTTATATCAGAAATTTTTCTTACATACTTTAAGTACAAAACGACAAATTTCGAAAACTTGAAAAATACGGACGGGACATATGCGCAGCTTCTTGAGAAAGTTCTACATTGCAGAACAGAAGTCTTAAAAAACTACCCCATCCCACGTAAAATGTATAACTTTTAAAAACCATAATCTTGAACCTACTTCCTCCCTCCCCATTTTCTCCTCTTACCCTCATTCCCATAACTCTCGAAGCCTGCGCACTTGCTCATCTCTTTTCTCTGTCCGCGCAAAGCTAATGAAGCAATCGACAAAAACAGGCCTGATTACCGTAATTTTCGCGACCGACCCTATACGCGGGCGCATTGCCCGGAAGTAAAGCGGAAACGCGCGAGCTGACACAAAGGGAGGAAGCAGCGACGACGACGACGAAGCCGCACGCGACCGCAGAGTGGCAAGCATAGAACCATGTGAAAAATCGGCCCTACGGGATTTGTCTGGCTGCTGTCGAGACAGGGCCGAAAGAGCCAAGTATAATGAAGACATTGGACAGGGAAGGGTTGGCCAAGAAGAAGTCTCTGGGTGGTCACTGTTTGAAGTGAAATCTTCGGCCGATGAATGATGAATCGTACGCGCTGATGTGCGGGAGTTTTGACAGAGGAGTCGGTTAAGGGTGTACTTAGCATTTTGAATTGATGATATGGTTTCGATTTTGAACAGGTAGGTTCGTGGGAGTTATTGTTACGTACTTGTGAAAACAATGGCTTATTGAAATTTTCTACAAATGTTGTATATGATCTCTTTTTAATACTTGCAAAGAAAACATATAGGTAAAAGAACGCATAGGAATGCGAGAATTAGGAAGAAGGAAAGAGAAAGGGGACGAAAGAGAAGCCGAGTAAAGATATGCGGGAGAGAGGAAAAAAAGTAAAGAATCGAGCAGGGAGAATCCGGTTGAAATATTTGGACAGGTCTAGAACTCGAGGACGCGAGCCACCAAAGAAACGCAGTGGGATTCTGCCATTTCAAAACGTGCCTTCTAGAATTTCTATTTTCAAAATCGTTTCCGCCTTCGAAAAACAACAAAATATACACATATATCAACGAGAAGCCACGCATTATTTTTACGATCCCAAAATTCACTACCAGCGGCGTAATCACTTACCCATCAGCAGCCGCAATCCCTCTTAATTATCCGATTATATCCATTACTAAGCTCACTCGCATCTCAAAGCTCACCGAAATCCCCGTCGACTTCCGAGTGTTTACTCACAGGCTTGGGCACATTCATTAGGCGCGAGATTAACAGCGTCTCGTATGAATAATCATCGAGCTGCCTCGCCGACAAATCGCAATTACCCGCGAGGGAAGAAGCTGCGCAAACGCGCGTGCGCCCGCTGGCAGACGGAAAAAATCAAGCGCCTCTCTCTTGATTTATAAGTAGCAGTTCGCCCACGCGCTGCTACGGTGTACACCCACACACATGGATTCTCTTCTCTTCATTAGAACGAAGCTCGTGTACTCCCATCTCGTTTTTCTTCCTAGGCACTTTGACGGCTACTTCCGAGATGCTGCCGGGCTTCCGATACTTTCTCACAGTATGTTCGCGCCTTTGGAAACTAGAAGGGAGGGGTTCGTCTAATTTGGGAATGCAAAGATTTTTGGGTTAAGTGAAGATTGAGGGGTTGGCAGTCAATTAGGACGCGCGGTTATTCATTCTATTTTTTGTTAAGGCTTTTGTCGTTAATGTTTATTTTTAGATTTTGAGTAATTGGAAAAGTAATTAATAACATTTTGCATTTGTATAATTTTTACAACTAAAGTGTTTAAATCAAACTTTTCACTACGTCTGTTTTCAGAAACACTTGCATCTAACTGTCGTAAAAAAAAGTTTCCGCACACAATCGAAACAATGTATATACGCGTTTCACAATGTAGGGTCGTGCGCATCGGCCCGTAATATAAAGCGGAAAATACAAGAAGTTCCTTTTTCCTAGGAAAAAAGGTAAGGCGCACGTGTGTGGGAAACACACAAGTGCACCGGGTGCGCGCGTAGGTGGGGCGCGCGTGTACGCGTGGGCCGCTTCTTTTTCTCAAGAAGTAAGGTGCACGGAAAAGAAAAAGCGATCACGATGGACCTTCTTTTTCGGATCATTGTCGGTGTATTTTTCACCAGCCGTGTGTATATACCTGCTGAATGGAGCGTACGACTGATTCGATACGCCCTGCAGTTTTTCACCTTGGGATTTCCCTGAATAAGGGTCTTGATCAAATCGCTATTTAATATTGCGTAAGGATCTATGTATTGATTCGATATTTATTACATTAAACACGCACTCATTTTTTTAATAATAAACAAATGAGAACGATACTTTTTTATTTATTCAAATGTATAACTTGCATTTGGTAAATTCATATCTCGAGCATTGTCTCCACTTTTCTTTCTACCTTGTAAATATTAAATATTCACTTTAGCTTAAAATAGTTTCTCATTTTATTTGAAAAATCTGAAGATCAATCGGAACTTTCGAACCCCTCTGCCAACAACCCACATACACGCATATCCCAAAGCTTCTATGGGAGCCCGACAAGATCTGGCGGCCCTCTTTTCTCCCTCATTCTTTTCTCTCTCTTCCTGTCCCGAGAAGCGTTTCATTGATGTCTTCCTCGGAGTTGCGTGAAACGCGAGCATCGACTAGGTCTTTGGCGCCTCCGTTTTCGGTGGGTCCTGGATTGCGAAATCGGATACGTGGGAACAGATAGACATACGCTCGGAGGATTTTCGGGGCCAGAGTGACGGGTTTTTAGAGTCGTAATTATTGCTTCTCTGCGATCGAGGTAGAATCCGCGCAGTATACAGTGATCCTACCTCGGCTCAAGTACCATATAATTTCGCATTTTTTCAGATGTTTAACAATATCATTATTTATGAGCATTGCGTGATATAAATAGGCGTTAATGGTCTTTGCTTGATTGATTACAGGTTTGCGTGGGTCCAATGGATAGATCGTTTCAAAATTTTTCAATAATTTCGACGTTAATTTATGCAGAATGGCCTCTTAATTTCCTTGATCTTAAAAGCTTGACTGTACCTAAAATGTCTGGCACTTAAAAGCAAAAGACCAGATCCCGACAAAAACAGAGCAAAGTTTATCCAAGAACCGTCGACTCTTACCACATCGATTAAAACGGCGTTGCACAAGTAATGGCTTTTCAGTAGAGTCATCGATCTTAATTCCCCCGGCTAATTATCGCTCGTGCACAAAGCCCTCCTCCCGCCCGAAGAACAAAGCTTTGCGCGGCTCTCTCTCACCTCTCTTGCTCTTCCCTCCTCGCTCTTTTTTCCATCCTCCTTCCCCTTTGATCAACGTCATTCAAGGCTAATCGATTTTAAAGCGCGATACTCCACCTCTCTGGCAAAAAAGGACGAGGAAGACGCCAGCAGAAGAGTGGAAGCAAATTACGAGGAACTCGAAAAGATGAGAAAATGAAGGTGTCGGGGGACCTTTTCGCGTTGTATAAAAACGCGCGACCAATCGGCGGGCAAATATGCGCGGGGCTTTTGTGCCGATCGAGCGCATTATCGATATTAACGGGAATCGATTCGTTGCGCTTGTGGCTTTCTGCTCATTCGCCGTCACTTCCTTCGGAGGCTCTGGCTGCTTTCTGAGGATGCGACGCGAGTGATTGCAGCGCAGCTCCCGCTGGGAAATCGAGGGATGCTGATGAGGGCTGGCTTAGCGGTGATGTGTTGGGGATCGGGATTAAGGTGACATTTTTATGAACTCTTGATTGATTATGGGGGATTTTTTAAAATTCCGGTATTTGATTGATTGCAAATGTTGTTATATAATGTTAATATATAGTATGATCGTAAGAATTAGAACATCATTTTATTACTATTAAACATATGACTCATCTCAAGGCGAACGTAAAATAAATCTCCAACTATATATTTAAATCCATCAACCAACATCCCAAATTAATATGATACACATGCTCCACTCAGAAAAACAAATTGACCCATTCAGTCCGACTGACAGCGTCATCAAAATATCTTCAGCAACGTGCGTGTACCACATCCTAATAACCAATGATTCCGAGAAAACCTCTCCAGAGCATGTAGTAGCAGCTATGATAGTATCTCAACGCGTGATCTCTCGGATCTTTCTATTTCCCCGCAGCGTACAATGCAGAGGACAAGAAAAAGATTCCGATGCTGCGTGCACGCAGGCAGTCTAATAAAGCGGTGGCGCGCGAGATGCATGTATTATAAGGCGTCATAATCCCGAGGGTCCCACGCTTTGCGCTTATAAGTACACACCAGGTGGATTTTTCGGCAATGGTAACTGGAGAAGGGACGAAGTCCCCGACGCCTTGGAAATTCCCCGCGATCACCTCCTCGAAATTAATCCGATCTGCTTGATGTATGTGTGTGTGGGGCTGGATTGTGCGGAATCGATCTGTGGATGTGCCTAGCTCACTTCCTTCTTTAATGTATGAGCTTCTTTTTTGAGGGGGGGGATTAGGTTTTTTCCGGATTGCATGTGGGTATGTGGGTATAGATGAAAGATATAAGATTGCAGCTTGAAATAAATATTCCAACCTTGTTCAAAACACTATTCTTCCGAAAAAATTTTATTACTATTGATAACAAAATTAATGTTAAAGTCAAGACGTAAATTAAACTTTATAAATACTAAAATCTCAAGTCCTCGTTTCCCTTAACTATACACTTCAATCGTTCAGCTTCCTCGCTAAAAAAACGAACCTACAATTTCTCACAGACTTCGATTCAACCCAATGTACCCACCTCAACCACAACCTGAGCCGAAATCTACAGTTAGCTCCCTCGCTCGCTCGCGCGAAAATCCCACTAAATCTCGTTGAAATCAGCCCAGCTCGCCTACCCCCAGCGCCGTGCATTCATAAACGCCCATAACTCATAAACCGTACACGCGCGCGTTTGCCTTATCGACCTAATGATTTCAAATAAACATCCGCTATGCACGATTCATCTGGCGTACGGTAACGCTATACCCCACGTGCGCCGCCGCCTCACGAATCTCGCACACGCCTAAAATGCATCGACAGGCGATATCACTCGCAGCCGGCTGGAATAAGAACCGCGCGTACTTTTCTATATTTGTCGGTCGTGCCGATAAACTTGGAGCTCGGCGCTGAAAACCGACTAGACATCGCGTGAGAAAACCGGGCGATGGTCGATCGCCGTCTTTCTCTCTCTCTCTCTCTTTCTCTCTTGTTTTCCTTTTTGTGTGCGGTGTGTTTCTTTTCTTTCTCCGCAACGCCGATGCGATTTTCTTTCCTTCGGACTTCTTAGGCGCGGATTGGGAGGATGGAAAAAAGGCCGGGGCATCTTGTACGCACGTGCTGGAATAATTTATGGACGATGAAAAAGGAGGAACGAGTGTTTCAAAAGTCGGGTTTATAGATATACTTTCGTTATACTTATTCGCCGGTATTAGCGTAATGGGAATGTATTATTCATATGGCAAATTATCATATTTTAATGGACGTCGCGAGTGGCTGATAGATAAGTAAATTATTTTGCAAACTATTTATTTCATAAATTCATTATCTATATTTATTCCACATTTTTCAATGACCAACTTACTTCTTTCCCATTTACACTGCAACGCGAACTCAGGCCAATCGAATCCCAGCGAACTAAACAGCCACGCATCCCATAGCACTCCGAAACTCCAGTATCGGCTTAAAGAAATCAACATCTCCTTTGTCTCTCTGCCCCCCTCTCCCCCTTGTCTCATTGTGCTTCTCGCTCGTAGCCCCTCTCCGCATTTAGTCCTTTCTCGCTGGCTCTCTTAACTTTTCTCCCTCTCTTTCTAACTCTCAACTAGCGATAAAAGGGGGTACACAGAGACTTAAAAGAGCGCGCGGCCGTAAGACCAAGTTTGGACCGTGGAGGCCGCTTAATAGATGCACAAGCAGGAAGTCCGACATTGGCTTAATACGGAAGTTGCCCCCCTCTCTCTCTCTCCCTGTGCCCTCGCGGCCGGCATAGGTACCTATAACTCTATACGAAATGGCCTTTCCGTGATTATTCCGCGCTCCGTTCGGATCGTAGAGCCGCTCTTTTCCGCGGCTAGGGCGCCGAACGTTTGTATGTATAAGGAAAGGCCTCGCTAGTTTGGAATCCAAGGGCTTCCGAGAAATTTTAGCGAAGAAGAAACGGTGGGATTCTCGTTTATCTTTGATAGCCGCAAGGTGAGAAAGAAGCTCTGGGAGGGAAAATTCTTTATCTTCGCTGGGCCGGCTCGCGACTTTATTATGCCGCGCGGGTCACGCTTAGGTACACGTACAAAAGAAATCAGGGCCATTAATATTAAATCGCCGGCGGGCCGGCACGACACCGAAACCAAATCGCCATTCTCCGGCCGTACTCGCAAGTAAGCCGGGCACTCGACTCGCCCTGAGGATAGGAAAGAGGGATAACGATGAGCGGATTAGAATAGAATGGAACGATACTTATTTTAAATATTGAGTCATTCTCAAGCCTTAAAGTCTTTTAAAAAAAGATAAATTATATATCAGGGTAGAAGGAATCGAAATATCAGACATGAGAGTAATTATAACTTAAAGTAAATAGCTGCACGAACTAATTAACGTGACTCTTACAACACTACCGATAACGCTCACAAGTACGCACAAGTTCGCCACCCGAAAAAGTCGTGTTCGTACGCGTTCGTCTAAATTTAGCGAAACCACACCGCGACATTGGCGAACTCCTCTGCACCATGATACGTAATATCTCATCCTAATTTCGGCCAAAAAAAACATCCCGGGCGCGCATTTTTTTCTCACACTCGCGCGGAAGCGAAGCTCATTTTTCGTTTCCCACGTGCCCGGTATTATCGCCTGGTGAAAAAGGCGTTGGGCTTGCGCGCGTGGTATCAGCCGTATATATAGGCGAACGCGAACACCTCTTATCGTGGCCGGTCTTTGCGGTCAGGCCGCTTCCTCTCGCGGTATCATCCTCGTGGAACCTTGGAGAGCCAGCCTCTCGACCGATTTTTTAATTCGTACATTCGTTTCGTTTTGGCTTCCTTGTTTGTTTGCGTCGCTTTTTCGGCTGTTTGCTGTAAGGTTTGTGGCTAGAGAGAGATTGGAGATGCGGTCAGGATTTCTATTTTGATGCGAGAAAAGAGCTGGGTTGTATTTAATATTTGACATTGACATGAGATCCAAATTTATGAATGTACATATAATTGAAAATCAATATTTGCAAACTTGCATGAAGGTGTGTGACGCGTATTTGTTATTTGTAAAGATTTAATTTGACCGGTAGCCCACCGATCATCTTTCATCTGCTAGTCTGCTGAACAGCAACTGATAACTAATTCATCCTTTAGCCATATCAGTCGTACATTCCTAGGCTCGACGTGTATTAACGAGCCTTTTATTAGACTTCTCTCCTGTAAGGCCGGTTCCTCTTCTTCGAGAAGCTGAATGTGATAGTACATGACGCTATCTTCATCTCTTCTTAATTACAAGACTTTCCATCTGCTTATTTCTTTTGTATAAGAAAAAAAAATTCGTCACAATCAATTAGAACACCGATCGACTTCTTCTTCATTCCCACATTTTTTTTCTAAACCGCACAAAACCAACCGAAACCCGCAAAAAAAATTTTTTCCTCGTCCAAACCCACATCGGGCCGGTAATTGCCCCCATTACACTCCTCTAATTCGCTCGTTGCGTTCGGACCAACTCGAGACGCGCCTAATGTCGCGTGCGTCCCCAAAAAAGCGCTTCTCTTTTATCTCTGCGGTTTCCTCGTCCGGCGCCTTTTTTTTCCTCTCTCTTCGCCGATTCCCCCGTATTGCGGCGGCGATGTTGTGCAAGGGTGCGAAGCGCGCAAGGTCAAGCCAACTACTTCCTCTAGCGTTGATAATCGATTGACTCGCCCTCGCGAATGAGCAAATGTTTGTATTGCCAGAGGAGCTGGCGAGGGAGAAAAGCCGGAGAAAAGGACGTGGCAAAGATTTTGCTTGGTAACCGGACGCGCGGCGTCGATTTTGCTGCGGCCTCCCGAGCTTTTACAAAGGTGATCGACTCGAGGACAAAAAGGAAGAGGTTTTGTAGTAGCGAATCTGATAAAAAGGGCGTTTAATAAAAGTTGCGCTTCAGAGTTTTTGATAATACCTGACGTTTATTGTAAACATTAGGTCTACCTCAAATCGCTGTTTTTTCAAAGTATCAACGAAAAGGAAAAAAACGTGAGAACTAGAAAACACCATTTTCGCCTAGTGCAAGAGAGCATCTTCACAGCCTTCGCGCTGGAAAGTACACGAAGCGAGAAAACATTTGATGGATCGTCCAATCGAAGCGCGAAGTCGTTTTTCACGGCCGTCCGTCCGGAGATCGGCTCACCTTTTGTCGGAAAATTTTTTCGCCAACGGGGGTGCAGCGGAATGCGGTTTTCTTTATTAGAGCGTCGAGCGCGACATTGCGCCTCTCTCTCTCCTTTGTTCGCGATCTCGTTCGGCTTTTTTTCGCGCGCTCGGTGCGTTTTTGCCCGAGCGTCACGCTTAATTTAGTTGTTGATTGAAGCGGACACTCTCTTAAGGCGCTCGGCGATAGAAAAAAAGTGATGGATGTTCAGTTTACAAAAGTACAAGAAATTGCATATCTTTTTGCGCCTTTAATTAAGCGTGCGTTTGGCCGTTCATCGACAAACATTAACTTATTTTTACCACGTTAAAATGCTTATCAACAAAATATAACCACTAAAGGACCTAATGACACAATCGCACACAGCCAAAGAAATCAGGTGTCCAACCATCCACAGCCATTAAACCCGATCGAGCTCCGCTGCTATATAGTCCGTAAACGGCGCTCCTCGAAGGACGCGCATCGATGCCGATGATAAATAGCAACATGAAAAATCCCCGGGGGCGCGAGACGTCCCGCCAGGGTCCAAAACGGGCACGACGACGCGCGGCGGGTTGCACACACACACAGACGCACACGAGTGCGTCCGGAAATGCGCCGAGCGCGAGCTAACGATTCCCCTTTATAACCGTCATAACCATTATAATCCGGCGCGTAATCCGACGTAACGAGGCCCATCAGTGCACGTAAGCGCTCGCGGACTCCTCGTCACTCTGACTGTGTACGTGTCGTTTGCTCGCTTGTCTCTCGGTACACTGTCTTCTTCTCTTTGTCTGTGTGAGTCGTTTTGTTTCTTGGCTGGGATAAATATGTGGACGAGTGGAGGAGCAAATGATGGAGTGGATTTTTACGGATGTGTGGTTTGATGTTCAAGCGTTTTATAGATCTTATCTGATGAACCGCAGTTGTGACTAAAATGTCAAAATAAAAGAAAAGTAAATCTATAATAAGTTGAAAGCATACATTTAACCCAAGTTATTTTGAAATCTAAAACCGCACCAATCTAAGGCTACGCCTTGTACACAGCACGATAACGAGTACATCATAATAAATGTTGCCAATCAATCACTTAAGTGCGCATCTCCGTCTGCGTCTGTATTTTTCCTAAGAGGATATCGGATTCCCCCGAGGCTCGAAGCTCGCTGGAAGTAAGTCTCGCGCCTCGTTAGCGCCCCCTGCGCTCTTTCTCTCTTAGATTCATTGAATAATGGCTTTATTACCAATTATCAATAGTTACCGATGTGCGCGGGTTGCTGCTGCAGCTCCTCACTCGCGGATCGTCCATTACGCGATATCAACTTACAGTACTGCCCGCGAGCGAGCTGTATTTGCTTTTCTCTGATCAGCTCGAATCTCCTGGATACAGTTTGAAAATTGATGATTGAACTTCCTTTTTATTTTTACTATTAAGAAACATCAATTGCGCCAGGGCACTTGCTTATACTTAAGCCATTAAATACTGTACAAAACAAGTTTTGAGAAACCGAACGTTAGTCCTGCAAATACAACAGTCAAATAAAATCAGCAAGTCACTAAGCCCTTCGCGATTGTTGAAAGAAACCCAAGGGAATCAAATTTCTGAACAGATCAACATATCTCAAACCCGACCAATTAATTCCAAACCACATCCATAACTCATCACCGCAAAAAAAACCACAATCTGCTAATGAAAATATCACCACATAACGATCCGCCACCCCACCGATCGTTATCTACCCCCAACCAGTATCAACAATCGATCAATACTCGCCGCATCGTCATCAATCCTCGAATCAATAATAACCCCTCCTCTCTTCTCTGTTGCAGGCTTCCAAGGTGATGAGTGCGAGGAGAACATCGACGACTGCGTGGGCAACCTGTGCCAGAACGGCGCCACGTGTGTCGACCGGGTGAACGAGTACGCGTGCATGTGCCCGCCTGCCTTCACGGGGCCCCAGTGCGAGCACGACGTGGACGAGTGCTCGGTGAGGCCGTCGCTCTGCCACAATGGCGCCACCTGTACTAACAGTCATGGTAGCTATTCGTGCATCTGCGTGAACGGCTGGACCGGGCCTGACTGCAGCGTGAACATCGATGATTGTGCAGGCGCGGCTTGTTTTAATGGGGCGACGTGCATCGACAGGGTTGGCAGCTTCTTCTGTCAGTGCACGCATGGAAAGACTGGTGAGTAGTAAATTTTTTAGTTTTTTTAATTTTGGTTAGAATTCCTATATTCGGTGAATGATTTTGAAGGATGCTGCGCAGCCGTTTAATATTTATTTGTTCGTGATCTTAAAGATTTTTGTAATAAATTTAAAATCACATCTTTGGATTTGAAGAAAGAAATTTTAGCCTTGCATAAATCAATCTAACAACTTTGACCTGATCAGATCCAGTTGCACTAAAAACGACAGCCGCGCATATATCCAACGTCACAACAACCTCCATGAGACCTAATTTTTCACCGATCTCACCACCGATTTTTCCTTCAATCCAGTCTTAAATCAACCTTTCATAATCCTCGCGACAATAAATAACATTAATTATTATCACCCATCGATAACCCCTCCTTATAGCAAAGAAGCAAAGAGTCACCGCGTCGATCAACGCGCAAGGTCAGAGACTCGCATTTAAAAACCTCCAACGAGATTCCCCTTCTCGTTGCGCTCGGCAGCTGCGCGCGCCCGAGGATACAGCGCGTAAGTCGGTTAAAAGCGCCATAATCGGCGATCGGTAATCGAAGCCGCGCAAAGAGGAAAATCAATGGCGAGAGCGAGAGAGCTGCAAGGTGCGTTTCGGCTCGGGCATAAAGAGGGGCGCGCGTCATCGGATAAGAGAGCTACTCTCGCCTACGCGCTTTTGCGCGCTCTATTAATCATGCCGGCCTCTCTTCGGATTCGGCGCGCGCGCTTTGTGCGGATAAAAAAGTTGCACAGGCGCGTTTGTGATGCGCCGCTCGCGATTTCTACGCGCGGGCTGAATAGACGCTGCAGCCGAGTGTTCAGGGGATTGATGCTGGCTTGATAAAAGTATATGGCGCCGCCGTTTTTGTCTTTGATCGCGCGGGAGAGGTATTTTTAGACGGCGAATGCTAATGAGTTTTTAGCTGGTTCGAAATTTATTGGGTAGACGCGGTTAAGGAGACGGTTGGAAGTGTTATGATAAAAGTTTTGAGGTTTTTCGGTCGTTAATTATCGTTGCGACATTGGTTTCTTTAAATTAAGCACTCTTAAATTGATATTTGTACAAACAAAAAAGAAAACTCTAGCATCGTAACATCATTGAGAAAGCACTCGCCCGACAACAAACAAGTATCGCAAAATTTCGATGACCAAACATCTCGATAAAACAAGATTCGACGAGAGAGCTCCTCTCCTTCTCTCCTTATAGCTCTCCTCTCTCGTCGAGGTCGCGCGCATTCCTGAGAGGAGCAGGTGCGCGCTGAGATGCTTACGCGTATATACGCACACCGGTGCGCTGCCTTTTTCGGATCGATCTCAAGCGCAACGCTACGCTCGTTATCGTCGACGAGAAAGAGAGAGAGCGCATTGATAACCGGATTTTTCGGCGCAACCTGCGCAGATGAGATTTATACTTAGCGAAAAGGCCCCCTTCTTCGTTTTTGAGAAGCGGCAAGCTCGTGAATTTTAATGGGACGCGCGCACGCGTAATTTACGGAAAGCGATGGATGAATATTCATCCGGGCGGTAGATTGGGCTTTTTAACGAGAGTGGGGGACGTTTTTTGCGGTGGGTGATGTCCGCGTGGAAGTTTCGGCTTAATGCGGGTATTTACGGAAAGTTATGGCTATGAGACTGCGCGCGGAATGAATTTTTGGGCCGGTATGATGGGGGACCGGGGCTTGTTAATTAAGAATTTGAATCTGCTTTAAAAATTTTAATAAGCTATAAAGTATTGGTTAGATGCGGAGTTACTAATTATTGGTTACAGAGTGGATTAAAATTTCAGCGCTTAACGTAAAAAGTACTACTTTATTATATTTACTTAAAATACGCCAATCGCGGGCAAGAAAAAATATAAACTCAATAAAGTAAAATACGTACAACAACTCGAGCAGCCAGACAAAAACCAAAGTTCGAACTTTTCAATCATCGGCGCGTTCGCACGGCTCGCTATGAAATTCCGAGCGCAACAAAAGCGCCTCTTTCTCTCCTCCGCTTCTATCCCCAAGATGGACATCATTAAGGGGGTCGCGCGCAGCATCGACAAGCCTCGAGAGGTACACGCTCGTAATTGAACCAGCGCCGAGCAAGTGACGAATATAATCCTGCTTTCGTATTTCGCGATCGGTAAATTACTGAAATTGCGCGCATCGCCTCGAGTCA
>JAPYZB010001207.1:0-15346 GCA_030522745.1 Eupelmus kiefferi | reverse complement strand
CTTAATAGCTCTTTTTTATGGAACGTGTAAAGGTTCAGTAGTGGAATCTTTGGTCATCAAGAGGATGTATTACCATACCCAAATTACATTTTGGGCATGTCAAACTCATATAGATTAACTAAAAAATAAAATCTGTAATTTGGAGGCGATGAAAATTTTCATTCTTTAAACATTTTACTTAATTGCAACTCTATATCCACTAAAATTTCATCTGCGCAACGCGTCTCATTCGCTCCGCAGTGCGGACTATATACAAAAAGAGAAGGGGGCCTCTTATCAGTCTGTTTACGGTAATAAATTCTTTTAGCAATTAGATACCTCGTATTGAACAATAAAAAGGTGTGTTCGAAAATTAATGCATTATTCCAGCTCCTACATCTCCTGACTTTTCATTCGCCTCCTCTTCCTACCGCGCCTTCATAAATATATTCATCAGGCGTAGGGGGCAATCACCCCTATACACTCGAAGCGACTCCAGTGACTCCGAAGATCCACATACGTATACACAGTGCAATAAGTATTACAGAAAGTAAGAAGAGAGCTTTCTGTTATCGCATACTAAATGCAATACCTCTAAAGCTAACAACGATATTGATCGATCTCAGAAAATATGGTCTTCTACACCCACTTTTTCTCCTAGGCTGCAGTTGACCCGACGACGAGTCCAACCGAACAAAGAGACCCTTATATATACCCCCACCCGCAGCGGGGTCATCGAATGCTCCAAAAAGAAAGGAAAAATTTTCCATCGGCGTTCGAAAACCTCTCTCCTCAACCCAGCCGTTCCCACCATCATCAAAACCCTCACGTAAGAGCCCGTACATTGTGCAACTGCAGCGACGCACGGGAGGAAACGCATCAGCGCTGAAAACGAAAGAAAAAGCATATCCACACTCCTATATAGGGCCCAAAGAGCATTACTCCACGTCCTATACAGGCATACCTCGGCCAACACACATCCTCCGTCCAGACGCGCGCTGAGAGCCAGTTGAAGAACTGGGAGAGTCAGCTCTCAGTGGCGCCCCCTACCCACTTAGCCTGTACTCCATACGTACAGCACGAACACACATGCACATGCACACATATAACAAAATATCCCAGAGCGCGAGTGTGCGTCGGCTCTTCTCTCTCTTTCCTGTCCCCGCATCGGCAGCGGCAGCACATATCAGGGCTAGCTGCTCGCGCCAGCGGACTGTCGGTGCGCCTGCATACTTACACACATGTGTTGACTGCGCGCGCGTCACCCAACACTGCCCCCCTAACAGCCGTGCGGCAAGAGTCAGCAGCACCGCCGCGTTCTCGCGCTTTGGCCTCTTCAACGCTGTGTGTAGCTGCGCTTACTCCGAGGGCGGCCTTCCCGCGAACGAGCTTAGGTAGCAGCGGAGAGAGCCGAAAACCCGCGCGCGCGCGACGACCACCGACATGGCTCCGAGAGTCGACGCAGCAGCGCCGATGTGCTGATAGTGCGCGCGAGGTGTGTACATATACAGCAGGAGAGCTGAGAGCGAGCGAAAAGTCTGCGACGAGGCGATTCTTCCCGTGGGAGAGCTGCAGCGGCCGCGTGAATTCGCGCCAAAAATATCACACACCCAGCGAGAGGTAGCCTCCACTATACCCCCACCTATACAACTGCCGAGTGTTGTCACAGCCGTTCGGCGAGCGAGTCATAGCTGCTGCTGCTGCTGCTGCTGCTGCTGCTGAGGTTCGGCTGTCCTGAGAGCTAGGGAGGATGGAGACCCTGGAGAAGAGCCGGATGTGCCGGCTCTGCGGCAAGCAGTCCGGGATCAGCATCGACATCTTCGACAAGAACGAGAACCACGTGAGGAAGATCAACGCCATTCTGCCTATCCTGGTGAGAATCTCGTTTTTTTTGGAGATAATTTTTTCGTTGTCGTTTTTTTGGTTGACGCGCAGGACTTTGTTTATCGGCGGGCGCGGAAATCGATAGGGAGTGTGGCTCGTTGAAATCTTAAATGCTTAAATTAATCGATAGGGAAACGCGATAGTGCTGGCTGGCCTTGTGACACTTAATAAGTGTTGCGCGCTCCTCGAGGTCTCGAGCGGAGGAAGTAAACAACCTGGCCGCGGTTTGGAGTTTTGACGCTTTTCTTTTTTATTGGAGATGAGTCGTTGGGCGGTGGGCGGTGCTGGAGTCTGGTATTTTTTGGCGGATTATTTGATTTTTTTTTTAGATTTTTTCGCGTTATGGGCGGGCAATCAATTTTTGTTTATATTTACACATAGGGATTCGTGATTTATTATATTTTAATGATTTTCAGAATTTCTAAAAAGTATTTTTAATGATAATCCTACTTTTTTGTAATGAAAATTATATATTGTTTAGTATTATAAAAATGTTCATGAGACAACCATTTTGTAATAAACCAGTTTTAGAGAACCAGTTTTTAAATAATTTATAAACATTTGAATATTAAAATGTTATATTGAACATAACTTGTGTACAATAATAATTATAATTAATGTTGTAATATTAATTAATATTTAAATATTATATTTATATTTTAATTATTAATTAATATTTTAATATCAATTATAATAATAATAATAATAATAATAATAATAATTTGTATTTGTCATACTTTTTAAAAAAACATTTTCTTTTTTTAGGTGCACGAAATGGATTTGTTACCAAAACAAATGTGTCACCGTTGCAGTTACAAACTAGAGGAGTTTTACAATTTCTATGTAGAATGTGCAAAAACGGACACTGAACTTAAGAGTCAATTATCATGGATGAGAAAAGAGAATTTAGAAGAAAAAATTGTCACTCCCATGGTGAAAATGAACCGATTTAAAATAAAAACAGAGATGCCTGATAATGATTCCATCGATCCTAATAGTGTTCTTGGACATATAAGTGAAAGTTCATTAATCTTTCCTGCAAGTATTTTACATAATAATTTTGATCCTAATGCAAGTTCTATGCTATCATGTTCACGGTGTAGATGTCTTTGCAATAGAAGTATTAAAATAAATAAAAAGTCTCCTAAGCAAGTGAAAACGACTTCAAAAACAGAATCTGGAAATCAAGCACATAGTTCTAATAATTTAAATAAAATTGGAGAGTCAGAAAAACCTGGAAGTGGAGATAAAGATATTACTTTCAATAAGGAGAGCTTTAAAGATGATGCTCTTAAGATAATTGATAAAAAAGAAATTTCAGTTATTAATCTTGACAGTAGTTCTGACAATGAATGTGTTAAATCTGAGAGTGGTAAAAGCTCTAATTTTAAAATTGAACATTTAAATAGAGCTTTAAGACCAAGGAAAGCTTCAGTAGATTATATGGGTCATAAAAAGAAGGGTATAAGCACTAATTTGAAGGCAAAATTCAAAAGTAAACTGGATATGCTTGATCCTTCATTGGTTAATATTAGAGTTCTCAATGCCAATATAGAGCAACCTACAGCAGTAATTAAACTAGAAAAAGTAGATGAAACCATGAGAACTTTAAGAACACATAAGAATTTAGAAGAATTTAATAAAAGAATAAAAGAATTTCAGCGTAAGAAAAATTTACCAAAAAGTGGAAATCATAGTAAAAAAATTTTACGCGGAGGCGAAATTTTGAGTAGAAAAAGCATGCCAGAAGAAGAAATGCTACGTAGGAAGAGTTTTGAAAAAGAAGAATACAGAAAAAGTTTGCATGGAGGAGAAGTTAATTTAAATAGGAAAAGTTTACAGAGGGATGAAAATCCCAACAAAAAACATTTGCCAAAAGATGAAAACACAAACAAAAAAAATTTACAAAAAGAAGAAGATTTAAACAAAAAAAGTGTTCAAAGAGAAGAAAATAGAAAAAGTTTACAAACAGAAGAATCTCAAAGTAAAAAAAATTTGCATGTGGAAGAAAGTAATAATGAACAAAATTCGAATTCAAATGTCACAAATAATACCAATGAAAGTGTAATAAGGATAGCATCCCTACATATAAAACAAGAAGATCTTAATAAGGTATTAGAGAGCAATGGATATTGTGAAGAACAGCCAGTGCAAGAAAAATCTGTGGAAATAGATCTTACTAAAGAACTACAAGCACCAAAGCCTGTAGACAGGCTACCTTTATGTGCTGTTGTAAAATTAGAAAAAGATTATACGTGCAATGTAGATTATCCAAGGATTAAAATTAAAAGGCACTTAGCTGTATCAAAGTCTCCAAAAAAAGGGGAGAGTGTTTTAAAAGTACCAGTAGAATCAAAAAGTGTCTTTGAAAATAATGTAGACAGAAATTCACTCACCCAAAAGGATGGTTCTGTTTTGCCCAAGAACTTAAGAAGTAATGAAAAGAGGCTAAAGCTCAGCAACAATAAGGACAAATCAGGGAAATTTTTAAAGAAAAAAGGAAAACATTTGGAACATGTTAATGCTAAACGAGCAAACCTCGAAAAAGGCTCACCAGTTTTACCACAAACTGATCTTACTGTGAAACGTTACTGTGAAGATTGCGATACAAGCTTCAGAAACAACGAGTTATTCAAGTTACATCCTTGTTATCAAAAGTAACATGGACTCCTCAAGATCAGTGACTACAAGACTCTAATGAAATAGGATTAAGTGAAATTATTTTTTTTTCTGTTTTATAACACACGTTAAACATAAGTATGACTTACATGATATTTAGCTAATAATAGTTAGCTAGTGTTTACAGGACATATCGGCGAATTTCCACTACAATGATTACTTTATGGTTGAATGGATATTTCAGAATTGTTTGTAATATAATTGCACCTTTTAATCAATGTAAATGGAAAGATGATTCTGTGCTTTTCTTTGAAATGATTTTTTTAAAGGAATGGGGAAGTTTTTCATAATTAAAGTAACATATTGGCTTTAATTATCTCATTCAATTGAGAGAATGTATATTTTATAATAAAAAACGAGTAAAATATATGTTTATAAAAAATAATCTTATAAAGACAGTTGATTAGGGTGATTTCAATTTATGACATTAAATAGCATTTTTTTGTATACTAGAAATATATTTTATGTTCTACCAAAATTATTTTATTTTAAATCAAATATTGACAAATACACAGATTTGCTGTGATATTTCAAAATACTAGTAAGGCTAGTTGACGGTAGATATAAAAAAGAATTTGGCTACTGATGTCTTAAAAGTTAATGTTCGAATTTTTTAAATAAACGTTAATTTCCAATATTATTTTCAAAATTATAATTTTTTTTTTCCCTCAATTGGCTTACCACATTATTTCCTTAAAAAAATTATTATTTATATTTATTTAAGTTTTACAAATATTAAAAATATGAATTCTTTCAAAATTAGCATTCTCTTGTTACTTAATCTCAAAGAAATGTAGGAAGTAATTTATTTTTATAAATAAAAACATCTTTTATTTTTAAATTACGTAACTTTGAAGTCAAATTGTTACATTGACAAGCAGCGTCGTACAGTCATGGCTATTCTGACTCGGATTGTACAAAGGCATCGTCGTTCTTCTGCTTCCCCTATCATAAACGCACCTCCACGGGAAGCAGCTGTCAGAACACTTTCCTGTCTAGCAGAAAAGTGTAGTTCCCTGGTATTATCCAGGGTACTCGTAGCAGTACACTGCTTTCGGCCTCATAGCCGTCTCTTTTCCTTTCCATATCGAGGGTAAGAGAAAAGAGCAACGAGATGGGTAATTACAATTAAACCTTTTTAGACACGCTATCTGCGCACATTAAATCCTTTGGTTCCATCTGGCCCTGTTGGCATTCTTGTTATATTTATTGGTAAATTACTTCCGCTAGCTAATAAAGGCTTTCCTTGTATCCTATTAACTTCTGGTATTAATTTTTCTTCAGGGCTTTTTTCTTCTCCCAGTATACGCTTTCTTGCTTCCGCGTACTCTTGTTCCCTCTAATTAAAATTATACAAATTAAAACAATTTATTTTTTTATAAGTATTTTAAATATTGGATCAGTAGTTTACCTGTTTCAAAGACTTAATTGGCTGCTTTGGCTTATCACCATTTAACATTGGTCCATCACCTAGAGAATTCCTGTCCGGTCTCTTTAATATTTTCACTGTGGGCTTTGGTGCGTATTGCGATCGCATCGATCCATCTCCCAGTATAATAATCCTAGTTTCCGAACTCCTGTCTTTGCTACAAGTAAAAAACAAGAACATTCAGAAAAGATCTTCAGCCTCCAAATTTTCCTAGACACTCAAAACCAATTCCATACCTCCTCGACTCATCATCAAGCCCATCCGTAGGACTGACCTCGAGTGCCTTGAGCTTCTTGTCCAGCGCCTTGAAAACAAAAACACAAACCATCAGTCCTCCAGCAACTCAACCGGAATTCTCTCTCCCAAAAAAAATCCCAGTGAAAGTCGAGCCGCGCTCGCGCTCCATAACCACCCAGAAGGCGCCTATCCTCGAAAAAAAACGCGCACGCTGCACCCATAAACTTTCTCCTCCAAAAACCCACCTCGCCCATCCCTTGCCCTCCAAATCTCCACACCCTTTCCTACCCTCGACCGTCACCCAAAACCATCCCCCTCCCCTTGAATCCCCAAAAAAACGCCTGGCAGAAGCCAAGAGAAGGCAAAAATTTGGCGTGACCCTTTAAGGTTAAGTCAGCTCGGTGCACACTTACCCCCGACTCCTCCATCTCCTCCCAGCTCTCGAAGACGTCGTCGACCGCCGACATGCTGTCCTCTGCTCTCGGGCCGCACAGGAAAACGGAGCGACGACGAAGCCTTGAACCGTACGGGCTGGCCAGCTCGTTTTCTCTCTCCGTGGCGAGAGGAGATCAGATTCTCTCTGGGACACGAGAGGGAGAGAGAGAGAGAGAGGAGCGGCCGACGTCGTCGTAGTAGTCGTCGACTCGACACACAAACGGCTGTGGAAAGGCGATACGCAGAGAGTGTATATAGTTGGGACTCTCGTTGATGTAGGAGAGAGAGAGAGAGCCCAGAGAGCGGACCTGCCAACGCGCGCGCACCTAAACAGATCGATTTCTCGTGGGTAGATGCGTTGGCGCTGTGGTTTTGTGTGTGTCTGTGTGTGTACTAACGCCCCCACGAGGCTTGGTTGGGCTTGATTTTTTTTAATGGGACGATAGGGTGGTGTTTTGATGAATGGTTGCTGGTTTTAAGGGGATTGTAGTGTTTTAGGTTTTTATTTTTATGTGGTTGGTTTGCAGAAGTTTAGCTGGGGGATTGAGAGATCGATAAATTATGGATCATTTTGAAAAAGCTGTCTGCTGTTATACACGCATGAAGTACTAAAAATAACAAACTATTCTTGTCAACGTTAAAGAAAATAAAAAACAAACTATGCTCATACATGAAATTCAACAATACAGTTTATTGCTTCTACAAAAATTTAAATAACTAAGTTGGCAGAACTATCGTTAAAGCGCATGCGCATCGATCGCCGCTGCGGACGTATCCCGCGCTCCGTCGGTAAAATCGATGATCCTTCAACGCGGTGGTATATACGAAAAAATAGGCAGCTGCAGCGGTGCGAGAGCGAAAGAGCCGCTCCTAGCCTCCTATATAGCCGTGACTTTTTTTCCGCTATACGCTCCACTGTCACTTGAGATGATAATTATAAAAATATTGGGCAGATGATACGAGAGAAAACACTGGGGCAGCTGGCGAATTAACGAGGGATTATCGTCGTTCCTATCCACGTTGTCTTTCCTGCCGAAATGACGGACTTTGAGTGGTAATTCATGTTTGATGCTGTGTTTTTGTAAATTTAAAGGGACTTGCTGTTTGTTTGATTGTTTAAATTGGTGTTCGAAAATTGTTGTTTTCAGCAAGTAGACGGGGAAATTGTAATTTGTATGTTATTCTTTTGTAGGTTTGCAAGACCAATAGACTATGAAGTCGGAAGGGCTTTAAATTTGGAGGAGGCAAATGATCATCCACTTAAACCTGTTACAGTAACGGTAATTGTTTGATTTAAATAGTCTCTATTATTTTGATTTATTTATGTGATAAATGTTTAAGATGGTTGATGGACGGAGTGGAATCAGGCGTGGTACTTTGCGAAGTACCACAAGCAGTAGTTCTACAAGAACTCCAACTCCTACACAAACTACAGTTCCTGTTAATATTGGTTCGATAGCAGATCCATTATCCAGTCACTCGTCTCTTGATGGCTCCGATCCTCTCACACAATTTGTTAGGGAAGAAATGGATCCTCTTTCAAAAATGGCATCAGATGAAGTATGTTTGAAACAAATTCATTTTCCTTTGATAATTTAAAAGCAAATCACTGTACAATCGTTAAAAATTTTTAGTGGGACTACTCAGCTAATGCCACAGCTGTCGGTAGAAAAATGAAAGATAAAATTGACGAGGTTGTTGAACCTTGGTCTGCAAGAAGAGCAGTTGTACTCAATAAGTATACAACATTAGAAAAATTATCTATTGTTACAAGTTTTCTACCAGGTGGAGAGAAAGGTACTTATTATACTATGTTTGTGAGTGATTTTGTTATTATGAATGTTAATCCTTAAATATTTATTATTTAGTAATTATGAAAGTTCAACCAAGTGGTTCATTGGTTGATAAAGTTAAAACTAGATTAGAACAATTAGATGATTTTGAGGATGGTTCAGTAAGGCAAATGCATGGTTTAACACAACAGGAATATATGTCACGAATTGAACAACTAAATAATGAATTGGTTCATGCTTGGCACTCGGACCACAGAGTCAAAGCATTAAAAATTGCTATTCAAGTAAGTAAATATTTTAATAATTATTTCAAATTTGAGAATTGATAAAAATATTTTGTTATTTTTTAGTGTGCAAAACTTTTGGTGGATACATCAGTAATATCATTCTATCCAAGTAAATATGTACTTGTAACAGATATTTTAGATATATTTGGAAAATTAGTGTATGAAAGGTTAAAAAGTAAAGCAGAATATATTAAGTATGTATACTTAAAATTATTTTTCAAATTTAATATTGAGTAATAATAGTTTAAAGTATAAATAAAATAATTTTTTTTAATTAATCTGATTTTAGACCAGGAAGTAAAACACCAACAAGTTTGCCAGATAATTTTACACCTGATATGGTTCCAGAAAATGCAAAAGAAACTTGTCAAAATTGGTTTTATAAAATTGCATCAATTAGAGAACTGGTGCCAAGGCTCTATGTTGAAATGGCAATAATAAAATCATATAGTTTTTTAACAACTAGGTAAGTGAATTATAATATATGATTTTACATGTTAATAGTAGTAATTTGAATGATTATAATTAATTTTTTGTTGATATTTAGTGAATTTAGCACTGTTCTAATGCGCATAACTAGAATGATTAGAGGCATTGGTGATCCTCTAGTAGCTGTGTATGCTAGATGTTATTTATGTCGAGTTGGATTTGCTCTAAAAATATCAGATCTTGAATTTGTTAAAGAAAATTTTTACGACTTTCTTTATACATACCGACAACTTTTTTCCGTCAGTGTAAAAGCTGACTTGCTGAAACAAAATCTTTGTCTACATTCCTATTTAAATCTTTATACACCAGCTTTAGATTGGATTTTACAAGTTTTGGCAGCAACAGCATCTGAAAGTCTTTTAACAGAAGTTCTCAACAGGTGTAAGCAACAGCCTAACAGGTAAATTATAATTTATATATATTTTTATAAATATAACTTCGATAATTAAATAATAAAATTTTGTTTTTAGTGCACTATTGTTAAATACGATTTTAACTTCATTTAAGCCTATGTATATAGTATCTCGTGCAATGGAATTTGTTAATTTAATAGAAACTTGTCAAGATAATGGTATTCAATTTTATTTTTGAAAGTATGTAAAATATATACTTAAGATTAAATATCAACAAAATTATATTCTTTTAGGATACCCACAGTATCATTTGTATAGAAGTTTAGGTGAGTGTTTAATACGAGAATCGCCACCAAAAGAGGAATGTCAACATATTTTAAATACTGTGTGGAAGTATATGAAAGGTTTGAAAGATTCAACAAGATTTATGCTTGTGATGGAAGTGTGGATTCAATTTACTGTTATTCATTTTTCTGTAAGTATATTTTTCAATTAAATTTAAAATAATTTAAAAATTATTTACAATTAATTTATATTATCAAAATAGGCTAGTGAAATAAATTTATTTTTGGGCGAAATAATAAATCACTTAGGACCTAGTAGAACATTTGAATACTTTTATCCACAACTACAGAATATTGCTGAAAAAATTGTTACTTACACTCAAGATTTCGATTCTTTATTAACAATGGTAAGTTTTATATAAATTTAATATTTTCAATAATTATATAACTTATTTTTCTTTTAGGATAATTTTTTGCCCTTAATAGATCTTTTTCAAAAAGAAAGCATTAAAGTAGAAGTATGCAAGACAGTTGTAGAAGGTCTTAGTAAACAAAATACACCGATTGTAGATCCAATCATGATAAATGCTCTTATGTTTATTATGAGGATAATGCACGACTCAGTCAGGTACACTTTTTCTTGATAACATCAATATAACACAGTTCTATATGTACATTAATACACTCTTAGATATTACTGACATACATTACAGCGCGCTCACTGTAGAGGACGAAAAACGACAAATCGGTCAGTTAATTTGCGGTCTTATACAAAGAGTAGATTACGGTCGGGATTTTGAGAAGCAATTGAATTTTTATGTGGAAGCTCGTGCCGCTTTTCATAATCTTGACGTTGTGCATATGCAGCTTGTACAGGTAAAATATTCGAAAAACTATATAAAAATTTCATTTATGAATTTTTAAATATTATTTAATCTTTCAATTTTCTTTTTTAATTATCTATGTTAGTGTGTAAATAGGCTATCAGTTGATACTAGAAAAATTGTTCGTGGTCATCACACTAGAAGAACGTCGGCTTTTGTGCGAGCTTGCGCTGCATTTTGTTTTATTACAATTCCCTCATTAACTTTAGTTCACACAAGACTTCAATTATATTTATTATCAGGTCAAGTAGCTCTTCTTAATCAGTGTTATGGTCAAGGTAATTTTTTTAAACACCTTTAAAGTTGGTATATAATTATGTTTTCGTAGAAATTTATTTTTTAATAAATATTTTTATCAGCCGATGCATGCTTCAAGGCAGCTTTAAGTTTAGTGCCAGAAATGCCAAAAACTTTAGAAATTGATGGGCGAAACAAGAGTTCAGAGCCATATTTGCTCTCTTACCTTTCAAATTTTCTTTCTACTCTACTTGTAGTGCCGGTATGAGACATATTTTATTTATGAAAAGAAAAGCGTAAATAAAATTTTTAAATATTTATTTAAATTTATATTAACAGGATAGTCCAGAGCACGGCGTATTATATTTAATGAGAGGCCTTCTTAATGCAGTTCAGCGCTGCTTTGATGACAATACCATGACCAAATCTCACTTGTATTTAAGAGTACTCGATCTTTTGTCTACAATAACTCAAGAGACTTATCCTTATCACGTTGATAAGGTACACATTTTTTTAATGCATATTATTAAATCATTCTCATGCTCATTACATTCTTACATTAATGCTTTAAATGTATATCGTAAACAGGTCGATTCTAACGATAAACTATACGGTTCCGATCAAAAATTCATTAGCGAAGTCAATAAAATATGCTCAAAAGTTTTGGAAGAATTGTTGAGCCACTTGAAGCACCTTGGCACAACCGATCAATTGGATAAACAATCTGCTCTTGCGCTAGAATTGTTTATTCACATGATCATAAGAGCAGATTTAACGAGACCGTCGTTATCGCACGTAGCCGTTAATTTGTGGAACTTATCTCAAAAACACGGTGCCATTGATCCTAAATTGAGAGTAAGCAAAATAAACTTTGCTTGAAATATACCTTCAACTATAGTAATTTCTCTATTTATATAATAATGTATTATATCATTTGTAGCTAAAAACATTGGAATATATAGTGCAAAAAAGCCAAATGCCACAGTTTCAACACTTTACTGAAATGCTCAAGAAAATGTCCAAGTAAGAGGGAACTTTTAAGTCTGATATGTATAAAACGAATTTGTTAAACAAAAAAAGGCTTCCTTGAAGGACCAGTATTACATATAAGTACACTGATAACAACAAAAAAATCAACGTTTAAATTGTTTATGCGTCGTGTAGAGAAAGAAATGCAAAAAATGTTCATTCGCTGTGGGCAGTTTTTATACTTATAAAAAAATCGACAATGCTATACCAGCGATAAATTGTAAATTATATCTTTATAGAAATACAGACTGGTCATCCAGTAAAAATGTAAAAATTGTATTAATTCTTAAAATTCATACCAAAGACGCTTGATAACTAATGTAAAAATTCATTGAATAAAACTTCGCGTAAAATGTTCTACATAAAGTCTTTAGCTATAATAAAACTATACATCGAAAAGTGCATAACAAAATGAAAATTATTCTAAAACTAAGTATATAGAATACTTCTGGCTTATGGTAAATTGAATAATACAAATTCGCCTATCGAACTTGATAATATACTGCTGTACAAAAATAAAATCCTGCGAAAATTCCAGCCACTGATCATCATAGACTATTGTCGTTAATTGCTTGAGTACGTGTATATGGAAGACTCTTGATTTATACGTAAATACTCATATGTATATTCTGCAGGTTTCGTGAGTTTTTGGAAAACGCTTATCCTTTGAGAATAGAGCGCAGGTTGTCCAGGAATATGTTCGCGTGATGTTCTGTAAAAGTGAGAGCCGGTCTCAATCGAACCGCCTTCTCTCCGCAACCACCTGCTTGAATGCCTGTGAAAAGTCAGACAATTTAGATTGGTCATTTAAAGACAGATCGTTTGAAAAATCATTCAAAATAATATAGCTTACCCTTCTTCAATAGCTTCTTAATCGTTGAGTCTCTAAGTTCGGAAGTGGCACAATTAAAGGCGATAAAAGTTCCTCGACCGCGCGTGGAATCAATCGAGCTTGAAAATTCGTTTTCTAATTTTTTAAGCTGTCCAAGCGTATAGTCTCCCACTCGAGTGACTAGATCTAACAGATTTTCCTTTTCAATTACATCGACGATCGCTTCTAAAAGTATCAGTTTGCTTGGGTCGCCCATCCACGTATTGAATACTCGATACGACTGCTTCGGCCTGGAATGCGTAACAATAGAAAGTAAGGCAATGTCGCATTAACGTACATAAGGTTTATATAATACCGTAAAAAAATCAACATAAATGATCACCCGTTAATGATCTTGCTTATAAAAATAATGGATTCGTTATAATATTTAATAATAATTTTAAGAAAAATATTCTCAGCAAAATTAAACTAAATATCGCTGTTTCAGCTAGCTAAACCGAAAATAAAAACATAAGCCAACTCACTTCATCTCCTCGAGATGATAGTAGCCACCCAGTTGCATCTTCTTACTGAAAGTGACGATATGCGGTGGAGTTTCAAGATTAAAGTGCTCATGACACCACATCTTGCCAGTGGGTCCGCCACCGGTTTGCACCTCGTCGATCAGTAGCGCCGCACCGTGCTATATATTTTTTATTAATCATTCATTTAGCCGACAGAAAGTAATATTTTTTATTCTTTGAAAGAATAGGTCGAAAATATACCTTTTTAGTTATTTGTTGAAGCTTCTGGAAGAAGGCTGGAGATCCATGGTTGTCTCCACCCTCAGCTTGGATCGGTTCGACGATCACACCCGCCACTGGAACTTTTTTCTCGTTTGCGTACTTTTCGAACAGCTCCTCGATCTGAAATAATAATTTTTTTATTTTAAGTACTGAAAAATAATATTCTTATTTGATTTTAGATTTTTCAGTTAAAATACTCCATTGATTATAAACGCGTATAATTTTCTGTTTAGTAACTCAATGCGGATTTGTTAATAATTTTTTAAGAGATAAACTCGTTTTATGGTGGTTTGACGAGAATTTTGAAATAGGCACTATTATAATTACTTGTTTTTAAAAACTATAAAGGAACTACGGTTAACGTTGAAAAAAGCCCCACACCGTATAATTTCCATGATGAAAAAAAAACCGGTTCTCCTTTCAGATCGGTTCTTGACTACCTATTATGAACACCCCGATTTCCATAATTATTGTTTGAATATACTTCCACAGAATACTAATTTCAAATAACCCAATCAAAATTGATCAAAGATCAGCCACTACTATTCAAAAATTTTCCACAAATCGATGAGCAAAAAGTTAAAGAAAAATGAGAAATGCATAATAATACCATACCCTAGCAAGGCAGCGTTCGTCCTCCTGTTTATTTTCCCGTTCATTGTTCTCAAGCGGATACTTGTAACGTGGGAACGGCGCGATCGGCCAGTCGAAAGAAGGTACGTCAATTTTATGGATATACTTGCTGTGGGTCGTCGACAAAGAGCCGAGGGTTCGTCCGTGGAATGCTCCTGAAATTCGAGCAAGGCGGTTGAGCGACTTGTTTTTGATGATTGGTTGATCGATAATTGACTGTTTTATTTTTTGTTTTTTTTTTTTTTAAGAAAAAATTTGCGATTTTACACACGGAAGTTGTATATACGTGTTTCGGAGCAGCGAAATTGGTATTTTCGTCACAAGGCCGTCGCGCGATCACAAGTGAACGTATAAAATTTGATTTTTTAAAACTATCAAGAGAGTGTGAAATGTGATTTTTTACGTGCTGGTGCGCTGGAGACTCCAAAATTAAAATTTTAAGAACGTATGTTCGAAAAAAATATAACGAATACGCTTTTTACACCAAAAAGAAACCTTTATAAACTACCTTTATTAATGATTTTTTTCGGAAAATTGTACCAAAAAGTTTCGTAGATACAACTGTTTAAATAAATATGAACAGAAATAAATAGAATATGAGCATAATATAGGGATTTAAACGGATAAGATTTCTTAAAAACAATGTATTCTAACTATAAATACTTCATAACAGGTTTTTTAAAAGCTATTTTTTTACATTTTACACAGTTCTATCAACACTAACAAGTAATAAAACAAAAATTAAGTCACGATTTTTTTATATTTTATCTAAATTTAGCTATCAATGACATATGCTGCCTTGAAATTTTTCAAAATTTTTGTATTTTCAAAAGCTTGTTTAATTTATAAAATTCGTAAATAATTCATGAATTCTGTCTAAAAATTTATTCAGACCTATGTAAACTTATTTCAGGCAATATCTTTAGCTTTAGAAAAATTTTGCTAGAGTTTTACGGACAAACCTTAATACGAATATTTTATTTACGACCTGCGTGTGCAAAGCTGAATTTTGCATGCACATTGCATTGAAATAGCAATATATGCATAACGCAATTGGTGCGTGAAACGGATGATCTCGACGAGCGTGAAGTGCATTA
>JAPYZB010001205.1:0-15347 GCA_030522745.1 Eupelmus kiefferi | reverse complement strand
ATTTGTGGATGTTTTGTTTGTAATGGAGATTGCTGTCTTTGTTTTGTTGATTGTTGACATGTCTGTCTGTTGTTTCTTAGAGTGTTTCTCTTTTGCAGAATTGCTGAAGGTCTTAAAATTAACTTCTATAAAACTTAAGTGCACAGTAAAATTATTAAGTGACCAATTATTAAACTTTATGATAATCTAATAAGAAAGCTTCGATTAGTCAAAGATAGACAATCGGTAGAATTTACAAACCTACATTCCTTTGTTCGTAATAATAATTATCATGATTCTGTTATCACTCATGCTTGAATGACTTGATCAAAATAAAAAATTTAGCTTTTATACTCCGCATTTTTTATGTGTTATTCATGAACTATGATAAGGTATTTACTCTTGAACAACGAATAATATCTTTTTAAGTATTGTTAACTGGGTTATTTAGAATTTTTTTTAAAACATACATTGCGGAAGGAAATAAGCAATTTTCTAAATAGCCAACACAAATAATTATTCAAAAATTTATAAGTAACATTAATGAAATAAAGTGTATTTTTACTGTTTTTTTTTTATGTAACAGTTATTCTTGTTTTCTCAACTATATTATTTATCTTCTTCCTAGCTTACAATATTTTTTAATTAATATTAATATTTTTAATAATTTTCAATGACTAATTTTAATTAATACAAAGTCATGGCCACAGAATAATTACAATTACAAAGTCATTTAAGTTAATATACAAAATCTAACAAATATTTTATATTATAGCTGGACTTTACATTTAATGAAGGCTGCCAAGAGATTTGCAAAAATACAAATATAAGGCTTGGGCATGTAAAAGCTACTGGACCAAATGACACACTCCACTATCTCTGGGATTTCACAGAAAGTCCAACTATATTTATTGCCGTTACATCTCACTCTGCAAAACTTAAAATTGATTGGTGCAATTATAAAGCCAGAGTACCTAACGCTTTAAATTTTACTGAAACACCATTTTATACTTTTGGAGTAGTAATAGAAAGGGTAATTATTTTTTACAAATATTTTGTCTGTTATATTTTTGATAGTTTGTATTATAATTAATAAATATTTTGTTTTTTCTAGTTATTAGAATTTAATGATATGAGTGGTGATGCTAGAATTAATGAAATTAATAATACTGATATTGCTGAACTGAAGCTAACAGATTTTCAATGGAACTACAAAAACTTGACAAAACGTGACAATTTTGTTGAATTTTCCACAGAAGCCAAAAATTATAAAAATTCTGAAACCAATGAAACCCGTCATGGAAGTATTGAAATTTTAGTAAGTGGAATTACAATATTCAAAAATCTATACAAAATATAATGAAGTATAAAATTGTTATTTGAAACAAATAATTCATTAATTTGTATTACAGTTGCATGGATTCAGTACTTTAAATCATTCTCATATTATGCCATGCATGTTACACTCTGAAAATGCTACACAACTCGATTTAGTGCTTGACAACTTAGAAACAAATAAAGATTTTTCAAGAAGTCGATTTGCTTTGGAGCTATTGATAGTAAGTGAAAATGTTCCTAACACAACATTAGCTGTTGATACAAAAAGGAAATTAGATGATGAATTTACACCTGGTGTATTTGAGGTATGTTACAAAACTTTCTTATATGCATTAATATTCAGTAACCGATTAACAATTCTAACTAAGAAAATCATTTAAATTTTATTTTTTTTTTCTAGATCATGGAATTGACTACACCAATAGTTCATGATAGATCAGGTTATTTACAATGGAGACCAGTATCTTATGTCGAGCCTTCTAGAGATATTTCAAATTCAATCAATACCATGTACTACCCAGTAAAAAGTGCTAGAGTTGAAGACTATTTCAATAAAAATAACCTACTGTATATGTATTATGGAGAAAATATGTTCAACAATCTTGTTCAAAGAATGAATATTTCATTTGGTGGAACAGGTGATGATTTCTATACAGAAACAAAATATTCTACGTGGTAAGAAAATTAATACTTAATTTTTTAGTTAATAAAAAGAAAATCAAAATTCAATTTATATATAAAAAAATTAATGTTACTATTAAATTAAATAATAAATAAAAATATAATAAAATTAAATTGAATAAAATTAATATCTCTTTCACCTATTTTCAGGACATTTATCGTCGGTTACGGTACACCACCAGATGAAAGATTTTCAAGCATAGTGATAATGGTTATCTCTATTGGTGTAGGTCTCCCACTCTTGATACTAACGATTTCGGGAATTTACGTATGTGTACGTCGAGCGCCGAAACCAGCCGCGACTGAAATCATTTCAAGATAAATTACAAATGGCTACCTCTCTTTTTAAAAAGATATTCAAACGATGATTGCAATATATTCTTTATGAAATGAAACTGCATGATTTTACAGGAAAAATCAGGTAATATAATACATTTAAAAAATAAGAACACAATATATATGCATATATATTTTTTGTCTGTTATATTAACAAATATATTCTATTTTTATAATCACGAGTTATATAACAGACAATTGATAAGAAATTTCTATCTATTTTTAAAAATAAAGTGGTAGTTGCCATTCTTTGAATATTTGAATATAAAACGCTTCCAATTAAATTTTTACAGTAAGTGAAATTTGAAATATTTATAAAACAGCGCAGAAAGTATTTTTTAGTTCGTTTTATTAGAAATTCCAACTAAATTTATGTATAAAATTGATAAGTTTTATAATTTAAGATATAATATTTTCGACACTCCGTGCGGAAAGTTCGTTTTCCGTATGCTCGGAAGATAACGCATGCACTACAACAAGCTTTCCGCACGTCGTGGCAAAAATCTTGTACGATACATGGGTGATAAAGTGATTTTAACCTCGTGTAAAATTTCCACCCTCGCTTCGCTCGGGTGTAAACGTCCTCACGAGGCCAAAATCATTTTACCGCGCTTGTATCGTAAACAATTATAAAAATATTTTTACTTTTAATATAAAAATTATCAAAATATTTTACCAATCAATGAATGAAAATTTTATACATACTTACCTCATGTCCAAGTTCTTTGAATCTAATGTTTACAGACTATTTTATCAGAAACCTTAAATATATTCGACAATGAGTGATAAAAAATTCTATATTCATCGATTTTTTACACTAAAAAACCATGTATTTCATTTATATAGGATATTACTATAACGAAGCAATTACCGATAGTTTCCTTTTTATGTAAATACATATGGATATATTTTAAATTTCTATTTAGAGAAAAAAGATATTAAAATGATTTAAAAATATTATTTTAATCAATGACGAATTAACGTAAATTTGATAGTTTTGTTGTATTATAAAACATAAAGGTCGTGAAATGTATTTTTTGTATATTTGTATCACTTTGTATCAGTAATAATTTGATATCAGTTTATAATTATTTATAAAACTGATTTCTTTTAAATGTAAAGAGGTTAATAAGATTATATGCGCCTTATGTTTTATAAATTATAAAATTTAAAAAAAGTTAATTGCTTATTTTATTTTTCTTGAATTTAGATTAATTTAAGTGAAAGAAAGTTACGAATCTTTTCATATTTTATCTGTCATGAAAGTTATAAATACTTTTGCCTTTGACAAAGAAACATAAAAACTGTATATTATTAAAGGCACACAATAATACGAGCACTGCGCTTTCAGAGCATTTAAAGAGCCACGTGATATAGTCAAGTGCAACGATATTCACGTATATTTTTATTATGCAATGTGTTCCTATCATGCGTGTAAATCGACGATTGTTAACTTATTTTTTTAACAGATTAAAAAAACATCGACGTATATTTAAAATTACATATTTTATAAATAAACGTAGAACAAAATGTAATTACTAGTAGGAGTGAGCAGAGTCATGACAAAAATTTGTAAATATTTATTTTAAATGAAATTTTATCAGCAATAATTGAATAATATTGATTTTTATAATTGTGATATTTTCAAATTACTAATTTTCATGATGATGCAGTAGTTTATAATAAAATTACTATTTCTAATTAAACATTTTTTTGAATAAAATGAAAAAATGATGTATTAATTGATATTAAGCCAATATTAGAAATAAAATGATGGAAATTTATTCAGGTTAGTAACTTGTAGGTTTTTATAATTTTGATATAGAATATACAATTTATAAAGCACGTGTTATATTTGTAAGCAAAGTCTTTTTAGTCATTCAGGGTCTTCGCCATAATATATTATACTAGTATTTTTAAGTACCTGTCTTAAACTTATTGAGACCTTCGTTTAAGAAAAGATGTATAATTATTCTTAGATACATATCAATATATATATATTTTCGTGTATAAACACTAAGAATAAACCAAAAAGTTTATATAAAATAATAATAACTAAACGTATACTTCTTTACCTTAAAATATTCCTTTTATTACGAATATAATTTTATTTAATACGCTTCAAAAATAAAACTTTTACTTAAAGATTTCTCTTGCTTACGTAATAATAATATAAATGAAATAAATATTTTATTTTAAAAAATTTCTATTCCTCAATGAATCATTTTTATAATTATAATTAAGTAACTTCAAATAAAGTAAGATGATTTTAACAAATAATGACTAAATTTGAAAAATCATAGTTTAATGTACTAGCAATTATTATTACTTAATATAATGGATTGAATCTATATTAAATAAAAAAACTAAAAGCTTTGTAAATACAAATAATATTGCAAAGAAAAAGTAATGCCTACACTCCATGCACAAAGTTCATTTCTGTGCACATTTGTATACAAAAGTAGGTTGAAAATAATTTCAACCTACTGTAAATTTAGTTGTATTGAAAATTATTAAGCATATTTCATATTCAAAAGATAGATAATAATGAATAAAAATATATTCCATTGCACAATAAAATATTATGCCCAAAAATTAATTCTTGATATAAAAGCATATTTTTCCCATTCTGATAAACTAATACATAAATAACAAATCCTTCACCCTTTTATATACTATAATAAACATTTTTTTAGTAAGTATGTGCACTTGTTTTGTTTGTATCACTAAATTGCTGTAGACGCTTTGAATTTAGTAAATTATCTTAAAATAAAAAATAATGTGCTTTGCAAAAAATGATGTGCTTATACGGAGTTATAATTCTTTTAGTCTATCCGCTTGCTCCATTTATATCACTGCGTCCCAGTAGGCACTGAAATATTCATTTGAAATTAATAAATAACTTTAAAATAAAAAGTAATGTGCTTTGAAAAAAAAATAATAATGTGCTTACGCGGAGTCAAGTTAAAACAACACAGTCGAACAAAGATCACACAGCCTCGATTGAGTGTCATAAGCTTTTTCATTTATTGAAAATATCTTTGTAAAACGTGTGGACCTGCGCCGGTGCACACTGCTCGACTACCAATAACAAAGATCGAATAATTCTACGGAAGTTATTAAAATTATATATAATACGTATATATATATAAAAAAATAAGAAAGGACGAAATGAAAGGAATCAAGAGCCGCCCCCTCGACATCGATGAGAGGGCGGTGCCTCGAAACATATACAAGGAGAAGAAGAAAACGTACGTATAGACATTATCTACATGTATAGGAGGATAATAAAACATGTTCTGCGTTTATAAGTATATGTATAGCCTAAGATAAAAAAGGGGACCAATCAATCGATACATTCGCTTAAATTTTTTTTATGTATTATAATGTTAGTATATTAATAATATCGTGTATAACAAAGCGGTAACAACTTGTTAATTTTTAACTATTACGATAATAATTATTTATTTTATAATTACAATAATCAATATAAGGGTCGTTTTTGTTTTTTTTTTCTTTAACTAATATAAGTAACAAATCAATCTCTCTCTTTTTTTTATTTATCCCTCGTCGATCGAATATATAAATCCTTTGCTAGAATCATTTTTTTTATTGTTTATAATTTTCTGTTTTTGCTTCGTTTTCGCCGCTTTTCGTCGCAACCTCCCACCGCGCTTCGACTAATAATTCATACGCGTCATCCGAATCCTTTCGTCTCACTCGCACGTTACCTTTGTTTTAAATTTCCTAATTACACAATGTGCCTCCTCCGTCTTCGCACCTGTCCTCTTATTTTTTTTGTCGATTTTCATTTTTTGTTTTTACTTTTTTTGGTTCAACAACGCTCCTCTTTTCGTCACCTCACTTTCTTTTCACTTTCGTTACCTGTACACTGCGCTTTTCCGTGCCACACAACTTTCCCACCGCCTCGATTTTCTCCTTTAGCAATAAATAACAATAGTAAAACATAATAATGAATTAATTGTAATATTGTGCAAATAACTCGCTTTCGCCGCTTTTCTCGTAGCCCTTTCGCACTTTTTTTTTACGTTCGTGGCGCGACAACGACGCGGACGCTCAACGAGTCTAGCTATACACTTACGTAGACGTATATATAGATGCCTGCTCGAAATTCCGGAAAAACGATTTTAAAATTCGCGCGCGATAAATCTGTGGGGGAAGGAATTGTTTTACAGCGATTTATTTACGCGCGACTTTCGAAATTCGCTTTTGTGATATTTTCGCGTTTTGGCAATTTCCGGATTCGCGCTCGCGCGCGCGCGTCTCCATTCGCGGACACATTCATGAATCAATGCGCATTTCTATGCACGTTAATACATAAATTTACACGGCTTTGAGTTTACATCTACATTTAATTGTGACGCGATGGACACGCGCGCATGCAAACGCTTTTGTCTGATTTTGTTCTCGTTGGACGTCTAAGTTTACGTCGAAGCTTCTTTTTAAGCGAACTCAAAGCCAAACGTTTCGTTTCCACCGTACCCGAAATTATTCGAAAAATATATTTTCAATCCGTACAGACATAGAACCGAGAAAAATGAAATAATTAATCTCCGCTCGAAGAAAAGATTCGACGATTTCACCGTCGTTCTCGCGCCGCGAATTCTTTTTCTGTCTTTCAAAATGGCCATTGGTTTTTTTCACTGTATTATATATTTTTTTTTGTATCTGTTGTATCTCCACAAAGACATCAAATATACATAATCAATTGAATGTTCCGCTTCACTTCCCGCTCGCTCTGCTGCTGGTTGCATTTTACAGTACGTTCAAGTTTTTTGTTTTTAAAGATTTTTTGGTTTTTGTTACGATAACGGACAATTCATGACTTTTTTTTGTTTTTAATAACGCTTCGATAGCTAGCTTGATTTTTTTTTTGTTTGCTTAAAATTGAATTCTTAGCTCATCTACCTATGACCCATGGCAGTTGCTTGTTCATTATACTGGCCGACAGGCTCTGGTTGTTATTTTTTAGTTTAGTTTTATTTTTTATTTTTTTTTTAAATATATCCTTTAAAGTATATTTCATTTTTTCTGCTTTGGTTTAGCTTCACACTTTACAATAGCCATCTAGTAATTTTTTTTTGTTGCTTATTATCGCACGATTTAAAATAACGATTTCGAGAGTCTTCAGAGAGATTTTCTTTTTATTATTTTCGTCTAGAAAGCCCGCAGTTTTTTAAATGTATAATCCGTTTCTCGCTTCGCTTATACTGAGAGTCTGCGTGTCTGTGTGTATGTCTGAGTGTCTGTGTGTATGTGTGTATGTACGTGTACTCTTTGCGTTTGGTTACTTTTTTTTTAGCCATTAAGAAAAAGTTTCTCCGCCGTCAGCGCGCGCTTAACTTTTTTTTTACACCTTTAATGCACACCTGCGAATAATACACATTTTGTATACTCCGCCTGCCTAAACAGCGACGTTGTGCTGCCGAGCGCAGAAAGACACTCGCAAGAGAGCGCGAGGATAGTCGCAAACTAAGGCCGCAGCCCCCCTTAATCCAAGGAACGTCGACTTTCTTTTGGACGCTCACCCCCAGGCGCGGCGGGGTGCGCTTTTCTCTGCTCGAAAGACACTTCGAAATTTCAATATCGGGGAAGTTTCGTGTAGATGACGCGCGTTGTACACTCGAAATTTCGAAGTATCTCGCAGCTGTCTCTCTCAGTGTTTGCTCATCGTCAGCATACCGATTCCAATTCGCGTGGCCCGAGCTGAAAAACGCGGGCAGCGCCGGCGCGTGTCGAATTTAAGGGAAGACCGCGCTTGTATAAACGGGGTCGACCGGCAAAAATTCGCCCTGTCGGCCGCGAGTCATCCCGACGAAGAGTAAAACCGCGACCGGGACCTGAGCAGGAGACGCATAGAAAAGGTGTGGATGGGACATTTAAGATGCGCCCCCTCGGGCCCGCGGCTGGGATTCCGCCTCGACGAGCCGCGGAAGCTGGCTCCGCCCTCGCGCACCTCAAGAAACCCACACATCTAAATGCCTGACGATAGTTGATTTGCCTTTTTTTTTCTTTTTCACATCGCGTATCGTCATGATTGCGAGTTTAGGCGTCCAGGATGCGCGTATTTTTGCCCGTGCACCGACGAGTTCGTGCACGATTTAAGGAAACGATGTGTGTAAGGGAGGGGTATAGTTTCGCGCGCGATTGATCGAGGAAGTTTGTGTGGTTCAATCGTTCGCGAGACCGGAAATTAAAGAAAGGGTTGAGGAAATAACGACGACGAGTGTTTATGTGTGTGTATAAGTGTGTCTTTCGGTGTGGCTTTTCAAAATTATATATACGTATACGATAATAATATAAACTACGTACGCGCAGACGCTCTATTCACCTTACAAATACATTAGTCAATAATAACGAGTATATAGTGTACGTCGAGCTTTAAAAAAATATTTGTGCAATTGATTCTTTTTTATTATTTTCACATTATTATCACTATTCGATCACGCACTCGCACTTTTGTGTGTGTGTGTGTGTTTCTCGTTCACTCTCGATTCTTTCGCGCTTATCATCTTTCTCTCCCTCTCAGGCTCGCCACTTAAAATTCGCCGCGTTTGTAGCTCCTCTCGCGCGCGAGCTATATTATATTATATTGTTTAAAATGCAAATATCTCTCGCCTAGTTTTCTTTTTTTTTCATTAATTAATCATAACACGTCGCGAGTTTTACGTTTTGGGGAATTCTCTCACGTTCTCTCTTTTTTTTTCTCTTTGTCTTCGACTCATCGCTTAATATATTTTATATATGTCGGTGCTCAATACAAGCGGGACGGCAAGCGGACCGAGATGTAGTTTAAATACATTTTTTTTTTCGTGTACCTCGGGCGTTCGAACGAATAGACGAACGTGGCAAATAATGAATAACAGAATCAAATGGAAGCTAAAAAAGGACTAACGAAGAAGCTTGTAGCTCTAATTTTGAGATGCTCAGAGCGACGTTCTTTGCGCGTTTGTGAAACAAATTTATAAATTTCTTCACAAAATCGTCTTTAACATAAGACTTTATTTTTAATGACCTAAGATCGTTTCTTTAACAAAGTTTCAATACGGAGGATTTTTAAAAATAACAATTTTAACAATAAATTTATATTACACACGAACAATATACTATGGCTTGAAATAGCTGTAACATCGATAAACATTCGAAATACTTAACGATAATAAATACAACTTTTTTCACGTCCTGCGTCGCTCTGAGAAATTCAAAATCAGTAAAGCGAAACCAAAAAAGAAACTTTACTGTGCACAAACTCGTCGCACTAAAAAAAAATCCCGTGCGAACATTATTTCGCTTGTAAGAACGCAAACGTTTCAACGTTCCGCGGGGGGTTCGCGATAATCCGCAGATCGCTCGCGCTCTCTTTTTGTTATAAACATAATATACCGCGACGCGCGCTGCTTTTCTCTATAACTCTCGCTCACCTATATAATCTCGCTCCCTAGATCCTTTCTCCTTCGTGTTTTATTATTTTATTTTAGTTTTATTTTTTTTTTTATTCCTTTAAACGCGTAAGTGTAAAGCTTATTTGCTGTGAATTTGTATCAATAATAACAAAATAAAGCACTTATAGCTCGCTGCAAAACTCCAAAGTGCAAATAACTCTCGATATTTGTCTCACTCTCTCGCTTTCTCTCTATCTCTATCTCTCTTTATCTCTCTTACCTCACACTCATACACGAATTATTCACGCATCCGCGCCAATTGTCTCTTAATTACAACGTTTTTTTGTTGTTCTTCTCGTTTTCTTCGTACTTCATCTTCGAGTCTCTCGCACTTTTATCGCACGCACTCGCGAAGTTTAACTCTCTCGCTCAATACGTTACATACGCCGCGCACAGAATACATCGTTATGTGCATCGAGAGAGACGAGCTCAAAATTTTATAGTAAGCGTCTCTCGTCTCGTGCTCTCTCGTACACGTATATATTTTTTTTTATTTTTCATTATGTACTTGTTATGTGTGTACGCTCGCGTTCTCGCGAATGGAAAAAGAAAAAGTAAAGAAAAAATAACAGTTACACCATTACGCAGAGCGCGAATCGCATTTTATTTATATATGTATATAATAATATATTTATGTTATTTATTTTATTTTATTTTTTTTTTGTTTCATTTACTTCATTATTAATCATCTTATTTCCCTCGAGTAAAAAGTACGTTTATTAGATTGTACAAATGTACGTGTGCGATCCATAAGCAGCGAAGATGCAAATCGAATTCTTTTTTTTTATATCTTATTATTCTTATATATCCCTTTATATAATATGTACAGAAATTCTCGTGGTGAAAAATGACTCGTAAGTGATACGCGGTGGCTTTTTTTTGTTTGTTTATCCTCTGGGTGGTGAGTGGCTTATAATTTGCGTTTATTTTTCCTTCTCCATCGTATATTTCATTATATATTATATACTTTTTTTCACTGTCCCTTTCGCATTGCGTGCGTAATGTATACGTGCGTGCGCCATTTTTTTTTATACTTAGTTAGTTTTGCTTTTGTCACGTATTTAAACGTTTCGTTTCTCGCTTATTTTTCGATTCGTCGACTGATCTGCGTGCAGCCATAGTTTTCCTCGATCGCATTTACATAATTATATAATATATTTCACATGGAATCGCGAGGACGAAAAAGGGTGTTTTTTGTGACTGTGTGCGTGTACAAAAAGCCGGCGTCGATTCGCTGAATTTTGATCTGTAGAGGAAGGGACCAAAATGGCGACGGCGCCCGACTTTTCATTCACTTAAAAGCCTTTTTCTCAAAATATCCTATTGGCATATTTTTTGAAAGGCGTGTGTTGAGTGTATATGTGTGTTTACATGTACGCTTTTATTTTTTACGCGCACCGTTTCGACTGATGGACGAAACGACGACGACGACGATTTTTTTGATGTGACGATTTCTATCGTCGACCGTTTATCAGACAAATGCCGCGATTGTGCCTTAGGAGCAGAAGAATATTTAAATGTTAAAAATGCGCCGATTGTGCGATGACAAACTATACGTCCTTATGGAACATTTCGTCAGATTGATAAAGTTCCCATATCAAAATAACGAAATGTACGTTCATTCTGACGCAAGCTGTAGCAATTTAAAGTTAAATAAAGAATTATTTACGGTTTCAATAAAGATCTTTTGTCACTGAGACGAAGAATCTTCGCCACTGCGATAAAAGCTAATTATTGCGCAAAAATTATTGGCTGCGTTAACAAAGTAACTTGGCCATTTAAAAAGCCGTTGCTTTTCCAGAGCAACAATTAAAACTTTGAAGTAAACGAAATCCTTGCTTATATTGAGTAGCCAGAAAGAAAGAGAGAGGCTTGTTCGGGCATCTTTGTGCGGCAAGATAAAAGGATTGCTCCGTCGTTTTCTACTTTTTGTTTGTGTATTTGCATTTTTATTTGCGCGTGTAAGTTAATATACGTTCGTAGTTGCGTTGAACAATTTCGTTGGATCATTGAATTTGCATCGTCTATTGCACTGAATTTATTAGTTATGAATTGAAAATTTTAAATTTGGATGTAAAAAAGTGTTTTTGATAAAACCATAGTTCTTAATATTATGCCATTAAAATTTTACAAATTTAAAACTTGACGCGAAGTATTATTGCTTAATAATATCCAAATCTTCAAAATTATTGTATTCTTGCAAAAGCAGCCGTGAATCGCAGTTCTTTTTTTTTACAACTTTCATGAAATATGCTCTTTTTTAACAATTGTTCTCGGAAAACCATGCGCCTCATCATTGTTTTATTATTCGACATCGTTTCTTTACGCTTTAGGATCAGCCATATTTTTTACTGTCATAAAGGCAACTCGTTGGAGGAATTTCTTAAATTGTACAATTAACTATAAGGCTGCTTCGAGTTATGTAATTATAATACGTTCGTAAAACCGTCCAGGTTATGAAAATCGTCGTTTTGTTTCTTTTTTTTCTTTTGCAAAAAAGGCTCTTGATCAAGTTCGCGGTAGACGATTCGTTAAAAGCGACGAAAACGTTTGTTGCGTTTGCGATGCTTTTTATCGTGTACTAGAGTTTATCGGTATTTTTTTTTACCGAGGATTGATTTTATTTAATTACTTTGCTACTTCATTTTATTTAGGCGTTTCCCAAATTTATTAATGTCTAAATTACATTTGACGGCAAATGTATAGAAAAAGAAGTGGCTTTGATCAAACTGAATTTGATGAAATCAATTCTCGATCAACCACTATTTCTATCTATGTCTTTATTTTTCATATTTATTTATACAAACTTTTATCCGTCTTAATAGTACTTTAATATCCATACTATTTCATTAGACATAGTGTCTTAACGTTAGAAAAACTATTCCGTACTTAATTGTAATGATAGCAGTGTTATTATAGTAGTTCTAATTTAGTTACCGCTGAGCAAATTACATGATCTAATTGATCCAACTGCATTGCAATTAGATATTACTGAATTGATAAATTAAAGAATGAAACTGAATAATCAAATAACAATTGTTTTTGTCAGTAGAATATTAAGTAATCATTTAAAATTTTACAAAATCGTTTGGAAATTTAAATTTTTTTAAAATTTAGTGGTTAAAGCCATGAATAATAACAGTATGGTCAATAAAGACAATTAAGAAAGTAAAAGTTTATTTCAGTTAAAGAAAAACTTGAGACTAGATTGAAGATTAGCAAAAATTTCTGTAAGTGAATCTACATTTCATATCAGGATCTTTCTTAATCTGTTCAAGAATTTATCATTTTATTGGCCAAAAACTCGATAAGCATCCAATAAAACATCATTGTTATATTGGTTACTAAGCGCATTAAAGGCCCTGCCAACATTAACTTTTCCACAAGCCTCAATTCATTCACTTGGACAAATTGTAATTCTTGTTACAATAACCCCGCGCTCACGTCCGGACGTCCTGAATATTCTCGTCCCTAATCGAGTAGTTTAACTCGGCGAGCTGCCAAACCTAACCTCAAAAGCTTCTCTCTCTTTCTCTCTTCCGGTCCCTAACTGCACCCGTATCTCCTGCACCTCCCTCGGCACTCGCGCATCATCATCATCATCGGCCCCGAGAAGAATGCATCGGTAAAATCGCAGCCAGCCCGGCTGAGGCGATCGTTAATTTCAACCGTCCTTTTTACCGGCCGATGCACCATCATCAATATTATCATAATCCGTGTCGTCGCGCGCAGTCGCGACGGCATCGGGTTGCTGCTCGTTGTCCGTCGTCGTCGCCGTGTCCGTTCATCAGACATCCGCGGTGCGCGAGGTGACGCTCGGCGATCGGCTGTGTATGACCACTTTGTGGCCGTTCTTCGTGGAGAATCCGTCGCTCTCGACGAGGACCGCCGTCGTGACGTGGCCGTCGGCGTCGTACTGCGCGGCTCCGTCCGTCGCACCGTTTCCGTTTGTTCCGTTTGCCCCGTTGGCTCCGTTGGCTCCGTTTGTCGGGGCGTTGTTGGCTCCTCCTTGGGGAGATCCAGCAGCTCCAGCAGCGCCAGCGCCACCGCCGTCAGTGTCCTTGTCCTTGTCGACGTCGTCGGTGGCGTGGCTGTGGTCGTGATCCGGGCCGTCGACGTCGCTGTCGCCGATTCGCTGCTGCTTGTGCTTGCGCCAGGCGTTCTGTATGAGCCTGGCGCAGTACTCCTCGCGCTGCCGCCACAGGGTCGAGGAGACCGGCTCGTAGCCGACCTCGCCCGGCCTTGTCTGCACCTCGGCGAGTTCGCCGGTCTCCTCGATTGCGTTGCCCTTGCGTGCGAAAAAGTCCTTGGTGAGAGCATCGAGGATATCCACGCAAAACATAAGGTCCCCCTTACATATGGGAATATCCATCGACACAATCTTGTACTTGTTGGGCTTGTGAATTTGGAGCGGCGGCTCGAGGACATCGAGGAAGTCCGAGAGCTGATCGTAGCGTATGTATTGGGTGCCGTCGGGATCAAACTGCTGCCAGATCTCGTAGTACATGTCGTAATCGTCGTCGGTGAGACCTTCTTGGACGTCCTCAGTGGCTTGCGAGTAATTCTCGAGAATGACAGCGATGTACATGTTGATGACGATCAGGAAACTGATAACGAGATAGGAGAGTAAGTAGGCTATACCGATGGTCGAGGAGCCGCAATTACCCGGATAGCCGATCTCGTTATTCGGCTCCTGGCAGTCCTCTTCGTTAATAATGCCGTCGAGGACGCCGTCCCATCCGGCCGACGTCGACATCTGAAACACACACAATTTCAATTAATCTCTCATCAACCATAATACCAAATATAAATCAATAGCGTTTTTTTTTTTTTGTAGTTTCTATACAAATGAAGACTTTAGCTACTTCGAATATTTTACTTGGGGACATTTTCGTCCTTTAAGAGCTCGCTGCAATATACAAAACATAATTAAAATAAAAATGCTATTGAAATAGTTTATTTGGAGTCATCACAAACTCTATAGGTGTTTAGGTAAATGTTAAAATGAATTTTTTTAAATTTTTTAGAACAACTTTTCTTAAAAAAACCGAAAATTTTTAAAACTAGGGCGTGTATGAAAGGGTTAACCAGTTTAACCTGAAGCCCAATTACTGAGATAAAAATAACTATATTTTCCCACAGTTCACTTTAAAATGATCCAAACCAAGTATTTCTGTAGGTTTTTTCCGTTCAAAATACCGGAAACTATGAGTTTACAAGAGGGCTCGAAAGAATCCTTTAGAACTTTTTATGTGAACTGCTGCATGGGAATAAACTTTTATTTAAAGCCATAAATTCTTAGTATAGAACATTACAAATAAGGCCCAACTGTTGGTATTTGAAATAAGTTGTTACTTTAATTTTTTTTCGGTGAAAAATAGTATTTTTCGCAAGAAGGGCGTAAAGTTTTACACCCACGTGTGATTGCCGTACACGAGGGTCGGCGAAGCCGAAGTTAACGCGCATGTTGCGAACAATATTTTATGATATCAGTATGCGTAAAATTGCACTTTTAAAAATATGCAAAATGTGTAAAGTGCAACTTTAAGC
>JAPYZB010001204.1:0-15350 GCA_030522745.1 Eupelmus kiefferi | reverse complement strand
TCCGTAATGCCAAATATCGTGAGTGCTCACCCTCATGTTCCAATAGTTGCAATCGCAGAAAAAATTGCTGAGCAGATAAAACAATATTGGAGAAGAAAATATTAAAGTTCATCATATTTTATAACAATTTTAAATATTTATTATAAAATTTATAATTTTAAATTATTATAAAGGCAAGATCATTCATATAAGTTGATTCATTTTATTTTTATCAATAACGTCCTTTTTGAGTATTTTAATCCAAAAATATTTCAGATTAAGGTTATAAATAGATTTAATACAAATTTATTTTACATATAATTGTATATAATTGTATATAAATTAAATATATATTTATAATTAAGTAAACAAGTGTTGTGTTCTTTTTTCTTACTGTAATTTATACAAAATAAAGACATTTAAATTATTAACAGTGGAAATATTTCAGTTTAAATCTATCTTTTGTAAGAAGTGAAACTTACAAATAAATTAAATGAATTCCTTTTATGAATTCTCCGACTTAACCACTGGTCGATTTATCAATGAATTCTACGATTAGAAAGTAAATGAGTATAAAATATTTTACTTTATCTTTTTTTAATTAAATTACATCAAATAATGTAATATTATAGTTTTTCTAATAGATATCTAAATACATTTACCCTCAAACGATTTCTAAAATATAAGGTATGCAATATTACTTTTATAAGTACAGTAATTAAAATCCAAGAAAGTCAATAAAAACAAAAAACAAAATATTATTAATAAATAAATATTTTAAATTCGCATATACACAAAAAACTTTATCAAAACCAAAATTCTAAGCAAGAATGCATTCATCAGTCTCTTCCCTCACCAACAATATTTTCCTTCACCTCCTATACATCCTCCATTACCAAAATCGTCCGCACCACCCGAAATTAAGTCTGCCTGCGAGCGCAAGAGGATATCAATCCTATCCCGTTCTCTTTCTTTATCTTCTCCTCTCTCTATTCCTCTCCACCAGCGATCGGTTTACTCCACATATCATCATCGAGAGAGAGAACGGCGCGCGCACGCTCGTAAAGCCGGAAGAGAAGCCGAGCGAGAGACGCATCGCACGGCCAAAGACAGACGTGCGCTCGGGGTAAACAGCCTGACTCGCGCTCACCGGTCTATCTAAAATTACTCGGCGTAAATTTTTTGTGTTAAAGCTATGTCGAAATTTCGTTTTGTTTTCAAGTTATAAACAAAAAACGCAAATTTCGACAATACTTTTTTTTAGTGCTTTTATCACTTACAGAAATGCGAATTCGAAAAGTTTGATACATAACTTTTGTTTTCAAAATTAAAGACCTGCCATTGCCAATATTTCGTTAGACAACTTTTGTTTTCAAAATTAAAGACCTGGGATTTCCAATATTTCGTTACACAACTTTTGTTTTCAAAGACTTCTGATAACAGCTTTAAGCAATGAAAAAATGTATTGTCGAAATTCGTCGAACTCTCTCTTAGAGGCTCTTTTAATAAACAGCTTGTTTTTATATTTTCCTCCTTGTCGCTTTTTACTTATTGTTCTTACTAATGTATCCCGTAATGCATACTAATGTAAATACTTGGAAATATTGCATATAAACAATAAGATCTCGAACAAATTGTGTTGCACACGAGCATCATTATCGCGAGTAGCGATAGTATTCTTGGACTGACCTTCACGCAACGAAAAAATAATTAGTTGTTCCTGAGTAGCGAAGCACTGAACATTACAAATAATAGTCAAGAACATTAAAAGAATAGTCGTGTGCTATTCAGTTTGAAGTATTTCAACAATGTTACTTCAGAGATTACTGTTTTTTGGAACCATATCAAGTTTGAGCCGCGCGTATACTTACATCGGCACTGCAGACTCTCTACGTCAAAATATAGCAGATTTGCTGCAAGGTAAATTAGAATTTTCCGATGACACTATACCGTTTTACGAAGGAGAACTTACCGATATAACACCGGAAAACAACAGTGAATATGATTTTATAGTGATCGGAGCTGGTAGCGCAGGCTCCGTCATAGCCTCGCGACTCAGTGAAAATAAATCATACAGCGTTCTATTGATCGAAGCTGGTCCAAAAGAATATCCGATCATGGACATTCCGCTGTTAGCCATACCTTTAGAGGCCAGCGATCAAATCAATTGGAAATATCAAACAGAACCCTCTGACAGATATTGTCTAGGATTCACGAATCACAGCTGCAATTGGCCTAGAGGAAAAGTTATGGGAGGAAGCAGTACTTTGAACTTTATGGTTGCCACAAGAGGCAATGCAAGAGATTATGACGGGTGGGCCAACGTGACTAACGATCAATCTTGGTTTTATGCAAATATGTTGAAATATTTCATGAAATCAGAAAATTTTAACGCTGAAAATGTGCCATTTAATCCTGCTTGTCGTAACAAATACGGACCACAATACATTTCGAGTCCACTGTATCACTCGAAACTTGCAGAAGTATTCATGGAAGCTGGTGAAGAATTAGGCTATTCAACAATTGACTATGTTTGTCGTGAAAGAAATGGCGTATCTTATATACAATTTTCACAAGTTCATGGGGAGAGATGGAGTGCAAATAGAGCTTACCTTTATCCAGCCAAAAATAGAAAAAATCTGTTCCTTACTAGAGAGAGTCATGTGAACAAAATACTGATAAACAAGATTACGAAAAAAGCGTATGCTGTAGAATTTTCAAAATCTGGCCAAAATATCGTAGTGAAAGGTAGAAAAGAAATTATTTTAAGCGCTGGAGCCATAAATTCGCCGCAAATTTTAATGCTATCTGGAATAGGACCAAAGCAGCACTTAAATGATTTAGGTATAGAAGTTCTTAAAGATGCTCCAATTGGTGAAAATTTAATGGACCATATGGCTTACAGTGGTTTAATTTTTAAAGTAAACGACTCATCAATGTTTCAAAATGTTGATTTACTTGACCCTAAAAATCCAGCTATAAAGGATTACATAAATAAAAGATATGGTACTTTAGCAATGGGTGTAGGATATTTATCACTAGGTTACGTTACTGTTGATGAACCAAATTCTTTGAATACTGAACCAAATATCGAATTGCTATTTGGACCTACTACCGGAATTAAGGATCCAGTATTCTCTGAAACTGCTGGTATATCCAAGGAAAATCGTAATAAAATGCTCGCTGATGAATTTAATCACAGTAGCTGGACCATGTGGCCTATGCTATTGCATCCTAAAAGTCGAGGTAAACTGTTACTACAGAGTAAAGATCCAAACGCAAAACCAAAACTATATCCGAATTACTTAGATCATCCTGACGACGTGAAAGTACTTATAGGAGGAATACGTAAAATAATTGAATTTAGTAAAACTAATGCATTCCAAAAGTATGGTTCAGAATTATATGACATTCCTTTACCGTGTGAGAGTTATAAATTTGATACTGATGAGTACTGGGAATGTGCGCTCCGTACCTATACTATGACAGACTATCACTACTGCGGAACGTGTAAAATGGGACGAGAAGATGATGAAACGGCTGTGCTTAACTCAAAATTACAAGTATGTTTATAAACTAAAAATCATATCTTTTTTGCGCATTGATTAATATTAATTATGACTGAATATATTTTAGGTTAAGGGAATAAAACATTTAAGAGTAGTGGATGCATCCGTAATGCCAAATATCGTGAGTGCGCACCTTAATATTCCAGTAATTGCTATCGCAGAAAAAATTTCTGATCAGATAAAAGAATATTGGAGAATAGAAAAATAACGTTAATTATATTTTATAACAAAAATTTATAATTTTAAATTATTATCGTGGTTGTCTTTCTTTATTTAGATAACTATAATTCAAGCAAGCATAACTAGAAAAAATATAAAAATATCATAATAAAGTGACGCAAACCATTAAATTCTGTACTACACCCCGCAATACCAATTCCTAAAACGCCTCCTCCCTTATTATTAAGTAGAGAAGACCGAGTATTGTCAGACCAACCCCACTCCTATAACCTCCATCGCCTTTGATGATTACTCCAAAACATCAGCCTACAATCACACTCACAATTAACTTGCAAACACCAACTCTCTCAACCGCGTAAGAATGACGCATTCCTCCAACATCCACGTTCTATGTATCGCGTTTTTGTGATCCGTGAATTGCCGATGTGATTGATAGCACGAGGTGCTCGCATTAATCACGGGGGAGTCTGGCGCGCGCTCTCTGGGCTCCGAGCCGCTGACTAAGCGCCTTTCGCCGAAAGGAAATTAAGTTTGAGACGAGGGAGAGCGGAAGAGAGGCTTCGACAAGGCTCGTTGAACTCGCACAATCGCTTAAGTACCAGTCGCTTTTTTGCGCGCAAGCTGATGCAGCGGCAGTAAGGGCAGACGGATTTTAAGGGGGCGCCGAGAGATGCTGGCTCGCGTTGCTCTAGGTGTGATTTAAGCGACGGATTTTTATGACTTTTCATTGGTTTTTTTTTTTGTTTTTTATCTAGGTTTAGTCTTACAGATTACATTATAATTCATTGTCACGTCTTCATAAGCAAATTGTTTTGTATTTTGTTTTTCAAAATTAATCTACGTCTTCACAAGCAAATTTTTTTGTCTTGTTTTTCAAAATTAATTTACTCCCACGATTCTTTTCACAAAACCCTCGATCGCAATTTCAACAAGACCATGTCCCACAAAGAATTCCGCGCGAAATAGAAACAGCCAAATCTCTCAAGGCGCCTCAGCAAAAATTAACCAGCACCAGAGCACGCAAGAAACACAGCGCGAAATACAGCCTTGAATAGCGAAGGACTCGGCGCGAGATAAGACCGGGCCGGCCAGCTTGAATAAAGAAGGGCCAGCAGCGCGCATGAAAAAGTCATTGGCGCGGCTCACGCAGCGTGCAGCTCTCGGCTCCTCCGAAATTCCTTCCACCAGTGGGTAATCGCGTTGCTGTAGCACCCCGGGGAGCTCAGAGGAGAGGGCCAGAGAGCCTCGGCCAGCCGATATTGATTTCAATTATTAATTGTAAGCTCTCCCTTGACGCAATGCCGGCCACAGCTAGAGGGAGGCCAAGACCGCTGGCTAAGGAGAGAGAGAGAGAGAGACAGGAAGAGAGCAAAGGAGAGGAAGTGAGAGAACTATGAGAGAGGCGAAAAAGGAAGAGGGGAAAGGTTAGAGGAGAGGTCAGTGCTCCGGCAGGCGGATTTCGCTGGATAAGCCTAGCGCCGGTACGTGGTTTATTGAGGTGTGAAATATTAATTAGGGAGAATTACGCGAGTCTGGTGCACTTTTATATTTCTTAAATGAAGAATAAAGAAGAACGAGAGATGGAAAAATTTCCGTTGGATTTATACTGAATTATTTCTTTTACAATCCCAAGTTTTTGGCCGGCTTAGCAAACGAGATAAGCCATTTTCAAGCCGGAACAAAGGGGAGAGAAACTCTTGCCCCAATAATTCTCGAGATACCTTACACAATTAGACAAAAGGCCGCGCAGTAACAGAGCGAGAGAAATGGAGAGCGGGGAGAGGGAATCGAAGTAAACTCGATCGTACGCTCGCAGGTATGCGCTCAAAGGGGCAGGGAAACCACGGAAATGCCAGAGTCGGTGCTGGGGCTGGTTATGTAGCGCGCGACATTATTTATGTGACTACGTATATGGGCCCGAGCTACCTCAGCAACGAACAATTCTTACAAAGAGGGATCGGGAATTTCGGATGTTCGCTTGGAGAGAGCTCGTGGCTTTCGGGGAACGAGGATTAGGTGTCTTACCGGGGCGCGCGCGCGACGAAAAGCCAAGGATTGGCTGGCTCGATACGAATTAAGGCGAGCAGTCTAAAAGCGGGTTTGATTAAGCCCCGGGATTATGCGCCTGCTGCTTGATTAAGCTGTTGACGCGAATGTTGCTGTGAATTTATAAGAGTTTCTTTTTGATTAATTTGGGTTGTACCTGATAAGATTCAAAATTGAAGGTGTAATATTTATAATAAAAATAGATATTACTGATAAGACCTATTAAAGTATATTATGAAATTTTAAATTATTTGAGACGATGAATTAGTCCAAAATCAATAATGTAATTAAGTTAACAGTTCGTTAGTATTCTTCACTAACGAAAAGTAAACAATTAAAATTTATGCGCACAAAAATAAAAAATAAAGAAATCCAAGTGCAAATAATGCATGTTCAGTTAAGCAGGCAGCTCGTTAGCTTACATCTCGACCAATAAAGTGATTTTACACATCTAATCATTTCCAATTGAATCGTCACGGGGCGGGGCGGACCTAAAGAGCCGCATAATAGAGAGTACGGAACGGCACAACAGACAAGAGGAAAAAAATGGTCCTTCACCCGCGCGAAGTGCACTCATTATATTATCATAATGAAATCTAGCGCCTTATGCATATCCCCGGGCGCTCGTGCATCATCATCCGATCCTTCGCGATGAATAATTCAGAGTACAGTTGGAGTCGTGGGTAAGGGAGTAGCGGCATAAAAAAAGAACGGGTTGTGTAACTGATACTGAGATATTGGGTATTACGTGTATTTTTCAGCTTTCAATAGTTGGGTAAGATATTTATCATCCATCTATTTTAATATTTCTTTTTTAACAGGATGTGTTATTCCTTTTATTACCGATAAACTAATCATAAAGTTTTTCTAATATTAAAAGTTTATTACATTATAAGCAAATTCAAAACATATTCGGCTTCTTTAATAAAACATTCTATCTCAATACAAAATTTTATCTCTTTCTTCTAAATTAAATAAAAAAGATATTTGAATGAAATCTTTTGATTATTTCATTTATAAATATTATCATTTCATTTCTGAAAATTTAATTGTTACATCTCAGACGTCATTTTAATCAAGCACACATGGACACAATATATCCAGTACTCACCTTCTTATCATCAGGCCGGCTGCTGCGCGACGACGCCTTGGAGAAGACGCTGTCCTGGTCACTTCCAGCGCTGCTGAGCCCAGCTCCGCCCGCGCCTCCGTTGACGGCAGTGTTGATGGTCGCAGCGCGGCTCTCCGAGCCGTTGTTGAGCAGCGGCTGGGTGCCCAGTTCCGGCACCGCATAGTCGTAAGACGTGTCAACTGCACCGTTCGCGTACACCGCTGCAAGAGGATACACAGGAGGGGCTTAGACTATGCGGCAAAGGCCTAGAGTAATCCGCGACGGGGCCGCCAAGCGCGTCTTGGCTACGTGGATCGATCGGAGGAACATGAGATGTTGATTGGGAGGTGGTGATACGGATGTAAGGCTGGTAATGATTTTTGGATCTTTTGGAGAAGGCTGGTTTTCGAGAATTTAGGGTTTTGAGGAATGGCGGTGAGTTGGATTGGTTTGAGAAATAATTTTTATTATTTATAATCAAAGAAAGTTGATATAGGTAAATATCAATATTGTTATTTTTCATTTATGGATATAAATTAAAGCTTTGATTTTCACGTTATAAAAATTTAATATTTCACGTGATTATTCTATTGCTTTCATCGTCATTATGCGTGATATATGGTATTCACGAGCAATGTCTTATGGCTTCGCTTTTTATCATAACTTAACTTGAAGTTCTATTACTTAGGCAATTGTTAAACTTTGGCCATTATGAACAACTGACACCTGAGCATTATTGCAGTTGATCGTCAGTAAAGTTTGAATCTCATTGGTTAAAGAGAAAATAGCGTTCAACGTTGCCGCTATGCCTGCTTCTCTGATCTCGATATCTAACTATCTGACCTACTTTATTTATGTGAAAAGTAAGTTTATGTTTCATATTAGCATTACAAAAATATCATATTCAAATTATGATTCATTTATCATCTTTTATATCTCGAACAAATCTTAAAAAATATCTAAATATTATTTAGATAAATTACAACATCTGCAAGCTCAAAGTGTACTTAAAAGTCTTAGACTGAATTGGGTCTACGAGTTTGTTTTAAACACTGCGCTCAAATATGACATCTCAAAATGGATTTGCTTGTTATAGGTTGGCTGTTGCGGTTTTCCCTGTGTCACGAGCACTGCCTCGGCTTACTCCTTGTACTTTCAGTGAAATCGGACACAGCTGCAGCACAAACCGTATGACAAGCTATACCAATGAGCTGCACTCGAGAACAAAGTTACGAAATTTACAAAACCAGAATAGATTTCCTTATGCAATTGTTGGTACAAAATACTTTATCCATTTCCAATCAATAGTTATTTAGCATGATTGAACTTTAACTTTACTTACGTAAAAATTTAATTTTCTAAACCACAAAAGATTTCAAGTTTAACAATATTATTACCTCCCAGCTTACTTAACACCTCCATCCTCACCGACACGCTCCCAACCCTCCCTAAAATCATCGTCACTCACCGGAATGATTGACGCCGGTCGGCTTGTTGTTGAGCATCATGTCCTTCATCTCCATGACCACGGTGCTGTAGCTGTAGTAGGGCGCGTACTTGAGCGCCTGGTAAGGCTCCTGGTAGTCGTCTAGCTTGACGATGTCGAGGAGACGATTGCCGAGGTCCCGGGGCAGGGTGGGCAGCGAGCCACCGGCGTACCTTTTGTCGTCGTCGCACAGCCAGCAGCGAGAAAAAGAAAACAAGAAAGCACGGCAACGGATTAAACGGGCGTTTCCTGGCCTTTTTTCTTTTGTTTTGTTGGTGAAACAGAGACGCGCGCGCCGGTAACGAGGCGGAAAACGACGCCGGGAATCGACACGTCGATATATATCGGGGGCTTTTTGCGGCGAGGAAATGCGGGAGTTTTCGAGACGGGACGTGGAAGTGGGAGAGGAGGAATTAAATGGAATTAAATTTGTTAACTGGGATGGACTTGTTTTATCCTGCGCTCTTCGTTGTAGAGTAAATATGCTGTTGGGTTTGATTCTTTTTTTTTTTATTAACGAAACGGAAAGTAATTATAGACTAATTTGAGATTAAATGGTAGTTTTCGATGCAAGAGGTGTCAATGTTGATTGTTTATTTTTACGGAGTTATTGGGGCAGTTCATGTGTATATTTGCTTTTGTTAAAAATTTTTTTAGTAATATTATTTTCATCACATTGATGAATGAATTTTTTTATATTTAATAATGAAAACTTGATTAAAATTTAAAATGTACAATTTGGTGCGGTATTTTATTAAAAATGATTTTTAAATCAACTATTTTTAATATTTGGATTTTAGCAATCAATAAATTCAGTTTTTGAAGTATTTTAATAAATATAACGAGTAAACCGTTCATAACTAATTTAAAAATAAATTTGAAATTTAATTATTTTAAAAATAAATTTAAAATAATTATTCAGCAGAAAAGTTAATAATAAACTTTCAAATTATAAGAATTTCCAAATTGACGGGAACAATGTGCGATGCGAAAACAAGTTAATTAACAACAAAATATGAAACCAAATACCGGGATCGCCATATTTCTATCGAATTTATTAAAATCCAAACGAAGAGCGCAAAATTTATTAAATTTTCAACAATTACTCCACCAGTAGTCCGGGGCAAAAAAGTATGACGCGAAAATCGAAACTGTCGATACTTATAGAGAAACCAAAAAATAACGTCCAAAGTAAAAGCAAGAGATGAAAAGAGAAAGCAGCAAAAAAGATAAAGGGGACGAGCTGAGGGGCGTTTTCATTGGGACGTTATTGGAAGACCGCTAACGAGCTTCATGCGCCGATTGAGAATCGCGCGACCGGCAGAGAAGCAGCAGTATCGGAAAAAGTGAAGCGTGGAACTGTAGCGGTGAAAAAGAAAGAGCACTCGATCGCCGAACCGCAAAGCGACGAGCGATATTTTTCTGATTTCCGTGGCTAAGGGTAGGAAAATTTTTTATCACGGACGCGGCACTCGATCGCGAAGAAGCGAACTTTTGATGCTGGCTTTTTTGCTTTTATTTTGGATTAAGCATCTAATAGGATTGCCAAGTTACGAAAGTAATTTCGTGTTTGTAGATTGCATCGGGAGTTATGGCCGGATATGAATGTATGATTTAAAAGTAGTTGATAGTTCGGGCTTTAATATTATTTGATTTTGTACATGCAGTTATCATTAGAATGCATTTCGAGTAAAGCAGGAGGTAATTGCGTTGTTGAATAAATTATCTCGATAGAAATTCAAATTTCTAGAATTACTGGTAATAGGATTAGAATTAATGAATTATTGCTTATTAATTACATGGCGCTAAGTAGATCATGATTTTAACATGTGATAAATATACTTTCTACTGTTAATTCGCAGCGAAATAATTTTAGAAGAGCCTTTAATAATTTTGAATATAATTTTTGTTATAGAACTATTTTGAATTCTTGGTGAAGTAATGATAAAGGAAGGTAAAGTATTTCAAAACACGTTTTATCTTTGTAATTTTATCATTTATTTCAATTTTTTTTCAAATGTAAAAAAATATAATAATTATTCTTAATATTATAAATTTAGTATGTAAATACTAAACTTTGTACATCATAGAATCATCGTTTCTTAATCTAACACATAAATATAAAATAAATGTTTATACGAATCTAAAAGTATCTCTAAATTGATATTCTTCGTGGTTTGAACTACTTTATATAATATAAAACGTTTGTCATGTCTATGGCAGTATTATGGCATGTAAACGTTTTTCAAAGCGTTTTTATAAAATTTTTGTAGATATTTACAGAAATAAAATAATTGATTTTTTCATTGTTTTAGCGCGCAGACAAAAAGTCTTACACGGAAGCCTTTATAAAGCATTAATAACTCCTTTTCTTACGCTTAATTTAAAATTAGCCCTTTGAAGCCTTAATCTAAGTAAAACTTCAGCCGTCTTCGTGAAAAGTTAATTTCAACTTCAGACGTTTCTGAGCAAACGCACTGGCACGTTGAAACATACTTCAGACTCATTAGCCTATGACAAGTTTTGGAATTCTTAACATCGTAAGTATATCCTATCTATTTGGTACAAAACTAATGCTTGACTCTCGTCTTTACTCTTACTATCGCGATAAAAGGGTCAAAAATTAAACCCTAATGTTTCATCAAAATATTAATTTTTTTTCTGGTTATACAAGGTTCCATTTTTCAAGTTTTTAGTTTAAATTTCAAAAAATTTTTAAAAGAAACTCAAAATAGGTTTTTCCAAATTCAGTTACAGATGTAAATATTTTAATTAGTTTAAAAGTACTCAGTACTAAGAAAAATGTACCTTCGTTCTCAACTTTGTTTCAAGTACTGAAGTTCATTCACAAATATTTTTCTTGTACTTTCTGCTCGAAGTCAACTTTGGAGGTTGTAATTGTAGATTCCATCTTATAGTTTACAAATTACGCTATCGTTTACAAAATTCTTCAGATTTTTTTAGCCTTTTATTATTTATTGGAGTTATCAAAAAAATAGAAGACTTAAAAATCTAAAAAATTTTGTAAGTTCTTAACTTAATATGTAAATTATCTTAATGAAAATAAAAATCGTTTTTATATATAAATGTACAATATTATGCTAAACGTCACAGAAATATATGTGCAATAAAGAAACATTTTCAATACATTGGCATAAGTAGCACTTTGCGGCATGACATGTATTAATTATTATTATTATTATTTATGCTAAACATCGTGTCATGAAGTACAACGTATGACGCGTGTATCATAGAGTATTTTATAGCGCTATATAAATCTAACTAAATATTATAAATCCGTCATTGTCACGTCTATCCGTGTCATAAGTAGTGAATTTCTGCACCATGTAGTTAGTGCCCGAGCGCAATGAGGGCGATAAGCATGGTGCAATAATGGACTACTTATGCCACGGACAGGCGTGACATAAGTGTAGATTTATCATGAAGTGCTGCAATAGTACATATGCCACGAGAGCTGAAAAATCATCTAAACATTCATGTAGATCATACGAAAATATTAGTTTTATAAATTACGATATCTCTATACATTTTCTTATGAGATTTTATTCTTCTGTATCTGTTTTTCTCTTCTGTATCTGTTGGTATGTTTCCTTAAATTCTCATATATTTTCATTAGTTTTTAAACAATTTTGTAAGTTTTCGTACGTTTTTCTCTGTTCGTGTATGTTCTCATACATTTTTGTAAAAAAATTCTTTATCAAATTAGAAATATCAAATTAGAAATATTTCTTTTTTAAATTAGAAATATTTATTAGCAAAATATACAAAGCGTCACGGCTCTTAAAATATAACTATATTTACACGTTACTAAAAATCTTTAACACAGTACTTTTCGCGTCAATTTTATATGATTCGTTACGTTTACTTACGTTTCCATAGTATACTGTTCGAATTTCATAAAAATACTTACGAAAATATAAATTAAACGTATGAAACATACAGGAACGTATGAAATCGTGCTTAATTTTGATAAATCTTAAGTTTTAGAGCATTGAAATTTTTTGATTTGTGTGTAACTTGGAAAACTAACTATACCTCCGAAGTTATCTTCAAAAATTATAGTTTTGTCTATCATTGATCATTATGAATTTCGGAACCCCGTATAAACTTTAATTTGGAAGTTTTTAGGTAGTCCTAACATACTCTACTTTTTTATTATGAAATAAGTAAATATAAGTATAATGAAAAAGTAAGAAAAAAAATAGATAAAATTGTAAAGGACAAATTTAAAAAGTAGTTGAAGGTTAACTAATTCTTCGCGATATACACATACGGCTTAATCTAAAATGGAATGTTCAAATTAAACTTCAAATAATAAGTAACTTCATTTTTAGTACAATGTAAAATTTAAGTTAATTTATTTTAAGTATTAATTCACGAATAATGAATTACATAAAAAGTTGTGAATAGATTGTTATTTAGAGTTAGGACTACCTCTGTAAGAAATGTCCGTAAATAAATATTAATCTCAATAAATAAAATCTAAAATTATGTGCAAGGAAAAAACTGAGCAGTGTCTACCTAACAAAATATGAACACGAAAAAAACAACAAAACAGTCATTCTGAATTCTCAATTATCAGTGTGATAACAAATTACAAAGTGTGTCATAAAAATTATTTGGTTGCATGTGCATTGATGCGTGCGTGTGCGTGCCTACACATTCGATACAAATACGTGTTCTCTGAAGTCGTAAAAATAAAATTCAATTTTAAAGTTCATCACATCACCTCACAACGGACATTTCCCACAGTAGAAAGAAAAACCCAAGCCCGCACACGTGTATTACTCTACAAGCGTCCATTGAGCAGGTTCGTGCACTCGTCGAAAATTGGTACAAGCTCATACCTCTCGTCGTCCTCGAGGGTGTAGGCCATGAGGGCGGCTCCCTTCTCCACGGTGGCGCAGGTCGACGAGCCCCCAAGGTGCGACGGAGCCTTGCCGTTGACTGGACTGGCGAAGCACTTGCGCTGACGGTGCCGGGATACTATGAGAAAGATGGCCACGGCGAGGAGGAGGATGACAGCTGTGAGGACGCCGATCACCACGGCCATGTAGGTCGGGTCGTCGTGTTTGGCCTGGGAGACGGGTGGTTGCTCGTCTGGGTGTTTGTGGCCGATGTTGCCGTTCTTCTTCTCGACGAAGACGTCGCTCTGGGCCGGGCTCTCGGTGGTTTTGAGCTCCTCCGTGCTGAAGTTGCCGTGGGCGGGTACTGGAACAAAAAGGGTTGGAGATGGTTTCGATTAGTTGATTGAGCTTGCTGTAAGGTTTTTATGATTAATTATAGCGAGCGGTTGAATTGGAAAATTTGGAATATTTTATATTCTTCCAAATAACTTAGTTTTGTGTTTGTAATTTTATTTAAATTGGAGACCGCGAAAATTATTATTTTTGATAACATTTATTAAGTTTTCTAGTAACTCGTACGATTGTGGTGCTCATTACAAAAAGAACTGTTTTAATCGAAAGTCTTAACTTATTTAAAAAATGCAAAGTTAAATATATTAAGGTATTGTGAAAGTAGACTACAAATAATTTGTTTGGAAATTAATTATTTGTTTACATTATTTAATGTACAATGCATAAATTGTCATGAGCTTAAAAATAATTATTTACAATTTCCAAATACATTAGGTTGAATAACCGTTGAATTTTCTACATTAGCTTGGTGTTAAAGATAGTATTGTGTTTCATTATATAAGCCTTGATATCATTAGCATGAATATCTATCGCCTACAATCTATTGAAATAACAATTCAAAATATGAATAAGCATAAGCATATTAATAGTGATTATAGTCACTGACTCAATGTATGAGAAAGCTAATTTAATCAGATTAAATTATGAAAATATTTGCAGCAATGACTACAAAGTTGGTTTAAATCTAACGTCTGATCATTAATACTATCACTCGCAGACTTACATAAATCTAATGCTGTCTACATAAGGAAACTTACACGAGGAAAAAATTGAAAGACAATAGTTCAAATACAGTTGTCGGAAAATCAAACATCTATGTCTGATGGCAATTAATCAATCTGATAAATCAGATGTTCGCCTTTTTAAAAAAAGTATACGCAGAGTGAACGTCGGTCTGGGGCACTTGTTACACCAAGTGGACTTTGAAACATCAACACACGAGATTCCTCGCGCTTTTTGCGCGTCGCAAGCCCTGCAATTCCTCGCTAAGCCAACGCAAAACATAAGCGAAAACAAAAACCGTACACGCCTCGCGGTACTTAAGGTTTTTTTAAGATCGTTTTACCCGACGTAAGAAAGATGATGTACAATATATTTGGGGGCACGTGTGTCATGCTCAGATTTAACCAGAAAAAGCTAGAAAGCTTGGGGCTCAGTGGCGCTCATTTGGACGAGTGAAAGTTCAATGATTGCTTGGTAGTGTGTACGATAGGATAATTAGACATGTCGCCTAGAAAACTGTATGACAGTTTAATGTTTGTTTTAGCAACTAAACCAGTTAAGAAAATAAAGAGGTGAAAAAGTATAGATATGGTAGGTTCTAGAAATTATTATGATAATTATTAAAGCTAATATTATATCTAATTATGTACGTATTACTATTATAAGTTATAATTAATATTTGTTACAATAATATTTCCAATAAAAAACTTTTATTGATAAATATAATTAGTTCACAAAATGATAATATAATATTTGTCATAATATTCATTACTCGAAATCATATTACGTTTCCTTTTTCAGTTTCACTTAACAGAGAAAATGTTAAGTGAAGCGTTACATATCGACGCGATATTACATATGCATACTGTCAAAGGTAAAAAGTTGTTTTAATTGCTGTTTTATCTACAAATAGCAAAATTCGACATTGACTAATTATTAAAAGCTCAAAAAATAATTATTAGAGACACTTATGTGCGTAGATTTCACTTTTAAATAATTTATTACTAAAATTTTATACATAAGTGTCTCTAATAATT
>JAPYZB010001203.1:0-15638 GCA_030522745.1 Eupelmus kiefferi | reverse complement strand
GTATGGCCGTTTGCATGACTGTGTCGGGCTATTTTACAATGAGGATCAACGAAGGTGATAAGACCGGAAACTGGGTAAGCTTTGCTTTTATTTACAGTCACAGTTTGCTTGTGGATAATGTGAAAATTGTTAATGATCGACTTAATACTGACCTAGTAAATATAATTAAAATTATTGTTTGAAAAAGATTTTTATTAAAATCATTAATTATTACATGATCATAACAGAAAAGTGTATCAATATTGAGGAAATATAATGTAATAGAAAATAATAAATTTCGTTTACTTACCAATGTTGAACTATTAAATTAATGCGGCGAAAAATTGAATTTAGGTTCCGGTTGCCTGCCTACTGCTGTACGTGTGCACATCGATGGTAGGAATGCTGACGATCCCGTGGACGATGACAGCCGAGCTTTTCCCTACGGAAATCCGAGGAATAGCTCATTCCATTAGCTATTCGATAGCTAACATACTCATGTTTGCAGCCGTCCAAAGTTATAGAAATTTAACAGAGTTCCTAGGAGGTAAGTTTACTTACCGATTTTGTTTTTAATTATATATGTTTTCTTTGAATTTATTTTAAAGAGACCTAATTAAAGATTCATTTCGTAAGAATTTTCAGCTAGACAATTTTAGAGAATATCATAATTAATTACATTTCTTTAAAGAATATAATTACGATCTTTGAATTGCATTAATCATATTTCACTTTATATTAATGATAATAATATAATATTATATTTAAAATTCTTTTAACGATTTAGCTGTTATAGAATATCTTAAATAAGTAACCAAAAATCTTATTTAATTGAGCAATATACAAAAAAACACTTCTTTCGTAGGTTCTCATGGAATTCAGTGGTTCTTCGCTGGCGTTTCGGTAGGCGCGTCGATCTTTGTCTGGCTGCTGCTGCCCGAGACCCACGGCAAGAAACTCTCGGAGATCGAGGAATACTTCCACAATAATTTCCTGGCCTGCGGCGCCGAGGCCAAGGCCAAGAAGCGCCGGGCCAAGAGACGCGCCCAGCAGAAGGCTCAAGCGGCCGCGCTGCAACCCCTCAACTCGCCCAAGACCGCCGAGACCGCTTGAGGCGGCCATATATTCCACTTCTCCTCTCGTTCTTTTCGTATTCGCTATTGGAATGCGTTTTTTTCGCTGTGCGTGTACTGTGCCTGTGTTGTAAATTTGTGAATGGTTGTCTTGCAATTTTATATTGAGATTTCTAAAATTTGCTAGTGAGTGAAAACTTGTTAGTCTGTTGTTATCGCCGATTGGAGATCCTTAAAATGTCTGAGAAACATATTTTGATAAAATGTCAGTCAGTTATTATTAATAATTGCTATAGTCTCATGTTTTTTATCTATACTTTTAGTGGACCTATCTTTTATGTTTTTTTTAGTTCATTATGATTTATAATAATATAGTACTTATTAACTCTTCATAGTAGAAAACCAAAAAAGCTGTAATTTAAATATTAACAAAACTGTAATAAAAACTAAAGATTTTTATTTAATTTTTGAATAGCTCACGAAAAAGTAATTGTATCATATTTTTTCAGATTTAATTAAACGGAAATTAAAATTAATACAACTTCCTAAAAAATCAAACCAAATAATTTTGTATATCTAAAAAAAGTTTTAATTTAATCGTATATTGCTACTTTTTGTAGCTAATCCATATAATTGAATTTAATTATTTAATTAATAATTAAATAAAAAATTTTTCTATTTTTATTATGGAATATAAGTTCTATTTACTCACTATTAATAATAATATTATTAATCTTATCTAAAATTGCAAAATAACTTTTTATAGATAAAAGTATTTTGTTCTGTACACGTGCAAAAAACTATTTGTTACCATCACATTCTCTAACTAATGATATTTCCGCAGTTAAAAAGTTTCAAATTATTAAAATCCACATTTATTTAATAGTAATATCACATAGTGATATTATTTAAAAAATAAAAAAAAACTCACAAATGCTTGTGATAAAAATAGTGAACAAATATATTTTTTATTGACATTTTTGTCAAAAATACTCAAAAATTTGTCTTAAAATAACGAGAAAGTCATGACCTATATCATTAGTTAGTAGACGATATGATGAAATAGTAGTACTTTTAATCATCGCGTTTTTCAATCATTACCATGAGATATCCATGAGATTCATCTACACATTTCGACAATTTATTATGTATAATTATTCTTTGTAATATAATTTAGCCAATTTTATTGTATAATATAGTTTGATTTAATTTAAGGATGGGAACGAGTTGATGTTTTGTTATACATGAAAAAGATGCCTGAGAGCGAAACGAAGCGTCCTGTACTTAGGTGCCTGTATAGGGTAATACTTGTCCTTTTTGTAGCAAAAATAAAGAAAGCTGTGATGAAAAACTCGAGGACTACTGTCGTGCGATGTGATTTGATTGTTCCTGATAATGGTGATGCTTGTGTATTACTTCGTTTTTTTATATACAAGTAATGCAGTTCTATTAAACGGCGAAACTTTTTTGTAAGTTTACTTAAATCATGCGATTGTTTAACGTAATTTTTAAAAACAAAATCATGCAAATATTTTTTATATTTGATTTTAGTATATTTGATACAATTTCATTTTGTTTTACCATTAGAATATTTTGAATTATCTATTTGATGTATGAAATTAATGTATAAGATTTAATGTAAAGTCTAAGAACTTAATCTATTTTAAGAATAATCATTGAAATACCGCCTTCTGTGCAAGTACAATCCGTAATACAATATAAAAAAAAGACATAAAATTTTGTCAATCAGAAATGCTATCTCAAATAAATTTTTATATGAATAAATTCTATCCAAACTAAATATTGTATTATTGGGATATAATTTATATACATACTATAATGAATTTTCTTTAATATCGATAGTAAAAATTTCTAAATCATCATAACTTTTTAAATATTTATAATTTTATGAGTAATATAATGCGATAAGATAAATAAAAATGAGATCGTTTGATTCCTGACAATTTAGTTAGATTTGCACATCCACTTTTAGTATTATGTTGTGTTATTTTTTGATTATTTGATAAATAAAAGATGATAAAACAAATGATTTATTTATGTATTTAATCTTATTCGCTGACATTTATTGTTTAGAGTAGAGCAATAATATAGTCTAGTAAAATTTTTCTTCATATTAATTAAATCAATTTTTAGAAAAAATATTTAAAATTTAATAACAATTACTTCTCAACTTATTATATGAAGAGAAAATGAATTGAACTTAAATTTATAAAAATAATCTTAATACAATTTTAAAAGTGAAAAGTTAAAAAGAAATGATAATTTAGCATTATAATCTTAAAAAATTATTATTTTAACACAAAAGATAAATAGAATGAAATTTTATATCTCACTAAGTATAAAATAAATTTTAATTATTGATAAAATAAACCAAAATGATACATTATTTTGTTACCTAATATCACCTTTTCTTTCAGTTGTATATATCAAATAAATACCATTATATTTTTGTATTTTGTTATACACATATTCTAATTAAAGAAAAGCGCGATTGAACCATAAATTACTTACAGCTTTATCGCAGTTGTTTAATTTATTATTTCAAGTTGGCAATTACAATAACAATGTAGTTATACATTACTCATCGTAGTAATAGACGCGTTCCATTGTATTAAACCTTTTTGCGTGAAAAAAATCTGCATACTTTTCTTGCATTTCACATCTAAGTCTCTCATTAAACTCCTTTCTTTCCAGTATTTGAAATATTATTTTTTTTTTAGTTTAGAAGAATGTCACTTATGCCGGCGATTTACTTTCTTCGCATACATTTCCCTTACACAAAAAATTAAAGAGGCAGTTTCATCGCTGTATTACTGTCCTCTTTATAAAATCTTACTTCAATTGATTTTATCTCTTATGTGACAATTGAAATTCTTTAAATGACACGAAATGTTTATTTTTCATTTATTATGTATATAAGCAAGATTTGAGAAATTCAATTGAACAAATCATGTCGCATTTAATAAATACATCTATGTTGAGAAATTTCACTTGTCCTTACACAAAATTATTTTAAAACTTTTCATAAAATTAGATTATTTTTGTAAAGAGATTCCATTTTATATTATTTATAGCATTTTGAAAACATAAGTTTCTATTTATTTAATACAAAATATTAATTGCAATTGTGCTATTATCAAAGGTAACAATTTTTACAGTATTATAATTTTTAAATTTAAAAAAATAATTTTTTGCAAGAAAATATTTTATTTTTTGTTCTACAAGATTAGCTTTGAATAAAGAAAAAAATATTTCGATTTTACACACACTGGCATTAATAGAAATACTTAACCAATTTTGAACATCAAAATTCATCATCAAATGAGAAGAACACAACTTTTGACATTAAAGTCAAAATTTATTGTTATTTAATAGTTCAATTTAGATTTATAATAATTTTTATAAGGACAGTTGTAATGAATTTATTATTATTTTGCTAAACAATTGTTTACAACAATACATAAATATTTCGAAATGCGAAATTATTTTGTCAAATTTATTACTTTAAATGCTGATTTGTAGTTTCAAGAAAAAGCGAGGATCGTAGGATTGGTAACTTTAAAATAATCAAAATTAATTTTGTAAACATGTTTTTGTTACTATTGTTTTAATAGTTAATATTATTGTTGGAAATTACGTGAATCATCGGTGAAACTGAACGCTCACGGTACAAAATAGGTACTAACGTACCATTTTAATGCTCCGTCGAATCATTTTACATAACGCATATCAACCCTTAAGCAACGATGTCGAATTGCTGTGATATATAAAACGGCAATATGCCTTTCGTAATTTTTGTTACGTATATTTACATAAGTAAATAAATAAAGATAATTTATGACCCTTAAAATTAATTTTTCGCGCAAGTTTACGATGCAATATTTATGTTAGAGTATTATTGTGTTGAGTTTATTTTACATGTTATTACATAAGCCTTATTTTTTAAAATAATTTTAATATTGCTATGAATTATAAAAAGGCTAATAGAAAAAAAAACAATTGGCGTTTCTGGAAAATTGAAGGAAACTGCAGATAGTTTTAATATATCACTGACCAATGTTCATCAATAATATCTGTTTTATTATCATAATCTTTCATTACACTAATTAAAAATAATGTAAGTCTTTTCACAATAGTTATGTGTAATGTATTTTCACAGTAATTTTAAAATATTACTACACTTAAAAATAGAAAATGGAAATAACAAGGAATAGAAGAAAATTGTTTTATGATTAAATATACATAATATGGTGAATTAAAAAAAGAAAAAGAAACAGATGTATTTCACAGTAATTCGACAGGTCGATATCCTTATGTCCCTATAATTACTTTTTCGTATTGTTGAGCTTCGCCGTCTAAGGGTTAAAGTTAATAAGTCATACCAATAATAGTGCTCGAAAACTTAACAGAACAAGCATTTATAAACGATTGCATGCAAAATGTGGCTGTTCTGAAAATTATTCAGAGCGGTCACATAGCGCGGTGAAAAAAAACTATTCGAATGTTAATACTATATTAGCGTATGTTCTACATTCACTTAATAATAATCTGTATATATATACACGGTTGGTACACGCTGAGACTATTTTTCGAGCCGTCATGAAGAAATTAGAATCGGGACAAGGAAATCGGGGTAAATGTTCCTGAAAAATTTTAAAAACTTATAAATTCTACGATTTCACAATTTTTTTCTTTCAAAATTTTAAAAAGCGTCTGTTTTATCTCGTGATAAACCAACTAAATGAACTTTACATCGTTGTACAGAAAGCGATTGACAGAATGTTACTAAAAAAGCCACTTGTTATAGCTTTGGCGTGAGCTCTTTTGATAATTTGTCCTTTTTGGCACTTAGATGTTTAGCACGCGAAAGATTCGTAATTTAATTTTCCTAAATTCACATATAATGCATTTTGAAAGTTTATTTGCGTACTGTTAACTTTAAAATCGTAGATTTTTTTATTCGTGGAATTTTTTGAAAGTCTATTTATAAAAAGAAAAGAAAAACTGAAAATGACAATACTGTATAGCCCCTTAAATTACAAACTCTATAAAAATGGGTGAACTTTGCTTTCAATTACTTGTTCGCGAAGATAAAAAAAAAATATCAATGGCACGAGAAGGTTAATTCGATGATCATGAATGATGAAGAAGATTTGATTCAGGTAAATTCTTATGTTATTGACAATAAAATGATTTAATAATTACTTTCATGCAATCTCACTCATTCTTTCATTTTTTTCTAATTCTCACAATCTTTTTATCGTACATATTTAACTTTCCCCTTAGTCCTGAACCCGACTTCTTCAAGAAAAAAAAGCTCAGATTTGTTCTTTGTCTCTTGCGCCTTGTGCGTCCTTCAGGATTCTTGACTAGCACATACAAATCTACATTATTATGCTTTTCTTTGCCTGTCTCAATCCAAAATTCAAGTACTCCTACACGTCCGATAAGCTGTCTTACCGGGCGTGCAATGATTCATTGTGATTCCAAACTTGCAATTCATGAAGAAATAAAAAAAGAAAAAGAAAAAGGACATCGATGCAGCATGTGAGAGCTGGAATCTTTCCAGTTGGAAGTCAATGTATATTGAATAAGAGTCTATGTATGTGTATGTGTGTCTTATATGATTTACCGGCTGAAACAGCCCTCGACGATTATGCACTGTTAACGAATAACCTTGATCGATCGATACCTTTCGCCAACTGATGCATCAAGCTCACTTAATCTGAATTCTCAAGAATAAGTCGATTAAAATTTACATTTAAATAGCTATATAATTCATTTTTGTCATATCTATTCATCTTAAGATTTTTCAGAAAAATATTAAGTAGCATTCTTCATTTTAAAAGTTTATTACACATATTTTTTAAATATTTTTTTCTGTTCCTTCAGAAGGCATACTTGCCGTATTACGTTATATTAAAATATCAGTAGTACGACAAGTTATAATCTTCTCACCTTTATTGCTCACAGTGCTACGCACTAAAAAGCACCGATCGACCAGCGTTAAAGAGTCGAAGCAAGTGCGCTCAACAGTATATGTCACATGAAAACGTCCATCAAAGTATATATATACACAGTCGTTCGAGTGTTAAACGAAAAGATCTAAGCAAATCCATTCGCGCGAAGAATAATATTATATCGTTCGCCGACAATAGGCTTGAAATGTGCCAACAGTCCTCCACGTTGTCGTCTCTTCGCCCTCACCGCCGTCCGCAGCTGAGTATATAACAATCGTATATAATCGAGAATCCATTCTTTTTGTTTTTCTCCATTATTCTTTTTTTTTGTACTTGTTATTGAAGAGTCTGTTTGTCGTGTGGATGTGGTCACGGACTTCATCGCGGATCAGGGCTCGGACTTGCTGAGAAACTGGAAGAGCAGTCGCTCGTGCCTGGCCGTAAGGCGCGCGAACCTCTTCATTATCGCGATCCTAAGGGTCGCGGCGGTGGTACCGCCACCGCCGCTCGCGACCGATGCCGGTTAGTTTTTGTTGCTGTTACTGCGCGGACTTGCGGGTTGACTGTTTGCCTGCTGTGCTCGCTGGATGTAGATGTTAAGAAGTTTCAGTTTACTGCCATAAAGCGAGCTAAGGTGAGGTTTGAGCGTCTCTTCACCCACTGCGGCGTGGATCGCTACCATACAAAATACAGCGCTCTTGCGCACCGTTGACTCGCTGTCATCATAGGCCTGAAATTCGGTTAGCTTACATCAAACTCAGCATACATAGGTCTTGTCAGCATTTAGTTTTTTGTCTTTATATAGAATAAATTTTAAAAATTAATTGTTAATGTAAATTTAAGCTAAAACTAAATTATTTTTTTGAAATTTTGAGAAATTTACTCTTTTTTCTTTTTTGATAAGTTAGTAAATAGTTTCAAAGGAATACATATTTAATTTTTACCTTTATAAGACCTGGCATCACTTTAGAAAGATGAGGTTCAATCGCCTCTCGACCAAAGTGTTCTACTACCTTGTGAAGCATTTTAATTGCACCCATATTTTTTGGGAATGGCTCTGTGGTCATCATTGAAGAAGCAAATTGAATTGTTTGTTCTGGTGGCAAAATTACAGCTACCGTTGCTGCACATTTTTCCGCCATTCTCAGCACCTGTATATTTCATCAATATATTTTATTATTAAATAGTCTATTTCTATTGAAAAATTAATGGTGCAACTAATATGATATTTACATAAGGCATTTTACAAAGTGCTATATAACTATCATCAAGCTAAAAAATATTTACAAATCATAACAAAATTAGCACATGCTTTAAAAAAAATTGCAGCCCATAATTCATGCAAAAATAAGAATTAAGGCAAGAAAAATTAAAGATTAAAATGAATTACTAAAAAATTATGTTGGAAATTAGAAATTGAATTTTCATCGTGCTTTAGAAATTAGATATAACTATTTTAAGTCTAGATTATTAGATTATTGTATTGTAATTAAAAAAGTATAAAGATACCGTTTCTTAGTAGTTGAAAACTACTTTTATCATTTGCATCAATTCTGTCTAAAATTGAGACCTACTTTTCTTTTTGTAATAATGAAAATAAGATGAATGAAAAAAGAAGCGCAACACAAAGAAACAACACCCAATATACCTCAGGATATTTTACCGTAGTTCTACCGCTGTTACCGCTGCTGCTTGCATCACACTTTTGATCATCGAATTTATGGGCTCTTATCACTTTTAAAACTAACAGCTCAGCATAATTCGAAAAACTTTCAGCTAGTTCAGGGCACTTTAACATATCTATGAGTGATTGTAACACTTCGATCTGCATCTCTCTGTTTTCACTAACCAAACTTCCAATTAAAGTTTTAAGCAGTCTTCTGCAAATATCCAAATTAAACAGTTAAATTTATCTAAAATTAAATAGTTAATCAAAGATAACAAATTTAAAAATAAACAAAAAACGTACTTAAAGTGCTGCTTTATATAAAGAGCGTCGCCTTCGCGAACATACAGTTGAAACTCCTGCAACGCAGCTACTTTTTCTGTAAGTTGCGACTCCTCTGATTGAAGAATCTTTAATGTATTATCAAGAACTTCCGGTCCACGAATTGAGTCGGGTGACGAACCATGCGTTTTGTATCCGTTATTCTCTTGAGGTAGTATAAGATCACCGGCGATCGTGTCATTCGAACCGTTAACTGCCACGCTTGTAACGGTCTTGCCGCGTTGCGTGGGTGACGAGACAGAAGAAGAGCGTCCCTAAACACGTGACAAGAAAACACATTAGCACAAAGTATGAAAAGTATAGGGTTTAAATAGGTTTGAAATCACTGTATAAAATTAGACTTACGGAGTTGGATAACGTAAGGCCTTCGAGTCTTTCCTCTACATCAGCCATATTGCTGATGCCACTGTCCTTGCTAGTTGTTGCTCTTTCCAGACGCTCAAATCCATAATTTTGAATTTCCGCTGTTGTACGACGCAATGATCTTAAAATATACGTTTGGATAAGTATACTATAAATGGGAAAATTAGAAAAATTATAAAAAGATCAAATGTTGAAACTTACTTGTATACTTCTTCAGGATTCAAACTATCGTCTGCAGCATCATTTTCTTTTTGTACCTTCGTACGTGCTGGGGAATTTGGTACTCTGGGCGGAGGTGTTCCAGGAGATGCTGGTGTACTCGTAGCTGATGACCTTCTTAAATGGCTCTGTACGAGGGGTAACGCAGCTTCCTAAAATTTTATTTTTATTATATATCTGTGCACTAAACATTAAAATTCCAGATATTCATGATATAATTAACAATCTAACCTGGTAATACTTTGGCAGTTCTGAAAGGATCATCGTGAATTGCGATGGATTTAAATTATAAAGGGCGATCACAGCATTTTGGGCATGTCTTCTAACATCTTGACTTTTAACGTCGTTTGTCCAATCCAATAATCTTGCGAGCCCAGTTCCAGCAGAGCTATTTAGAGCGGACGGTTCAGCAGTCTCAGCGATTTGAGTTATAAATGTCAAAGTAGCGACTTTGACGCGGGAATTTGGAGTTTGGGTGGGATTCGTTAAAAATCGCATTACAGATGGTAACAATTGTTCGCCGGTAAAACATTCTCTGAAAAAAACAATTATATTTTGTACAACTGAACATTTTTATCTTGTAAATAATTTTTAATTCTATGAGCGTTTACCTCACAACTTCTAATGTTTTATGTATCTTTGTCTGTATTGATCCGAGTAAATCTGTTCCTAATTTATTGAGGAGCCGGGTGCATAATACATTCAACCAATCGCCGAGATCTTCACAATGAGTCTGTATTAATTCATTCAAAGTATCAAGGAATAAACTAAAAACTTTAGTATGGGAATCCATAAACATTTTTGCAAAAATGTCCGTTATTTTACGTAATTCTGTAGCACTTAACGTGAATCCATTTGCAAGAAAATGTTGCAAACCAAGGAGTCCCTCTTTACGATCAGCCCAATGCTTGCGACCGCAATTTTCAATAATTTCTTTGATATCCTAGAAGACCAAAGTATAAATTACTATAAATATTTTAAAAACATTCTTAACAAATTATTTTATTAGTAAAAAATATAAATTTAGAGGAATAGAAGTATATATATATAATTCATCTAAAAAGTTAATTTATTAGAATACAATCAATATTGATTGATCAACTTAAAAGTAAAGACATAAGTTTGTATATAAGTAACATTGTGTTAAACATGCTTAAACATTGGATTTTGTTTTAAGACTAGTTAAACCTAAATAAGATCTCGTATAATATTAGAGATGAGCATTAGATACATTAACTAGAATGTTGTGTATATATGTGTTAAAAACAAAAACGTTTTTATTAGTAAAGTAAATGGAGCTAAGAAAAATTAAACTTTATTTTTATAAAAAGAAGGTAATATTTACCAAGCAAAGAGAGATTAAGGAAAATTGTAAATTATGCGTAAATTAAACAAACCTTCGGGATTGTTTGATCCCACAAATCTCGATACAGTCTTTGCTGGGAGCCGCTCCATGAGAACGACTAACAGGTTCAAGATCAGAAAACGATGTTCAATAAAGGACAGGCACGTCCGATTAATCCAAATGAAATTAACAGGCGGCAACAAAAATCAAAAAGGGAACCAAACATATGTTAGCTACACTTTCAAGGAAACAATGACATTGTCATTTAGTTTCAGAGAGATTTGCAATATTAATGTGAACACAATTCTTAAACTTTGAAAAGATAAAGTACATTATTTTAGATAACATTTTATTCAGGTTTAGTACACAAGAAATTTGTGACAGAAGGGTAATTGTAACAGCACAAATATTCATCAATCAGAAATTATTATTTTTGAAAAGAAAACAAAAATTATAGTTCCAATTAAAAGGATCAAATTAAAACTAAACAAAAAATTACTATCGTTTTTATGTATTAAGCGAATAAAAACAAATTGAAAATTATGATTGAAGTTTATACAATCTGAGTGTGAACGTGAAATGGAAGAAAGAGAATTATTAAATACTCACGTCACTGGGTCTGCGGAAGCTGTCGTGGCTACGTTCAGAACAAATACTGCTGGTCTCACTGTCATCACTGTGATCACCTTTGCCTTTCGGTGTTCTAGTGTAGCTATCAATACTATCGAAAGTAAGAGCGTCAGCTAATGCAGATTCTGCTTCACGTGACTGTTGGAGCATTTTTTGGGCCATGACTGGTCGAGATGGTGGTCTGTCCGTCGGTGACATGTGTATATTTCTACTCCTTATAATCGAAATAATTTCTTGTATAGTTTTGTGCCCTTTCAAGTAATATTTAACATTTAAGTTAAAAATAAGTCTCCTTACCTCGCTTTACTTCCAAAGCTACTTCTATCATATCCAAATCGTTGAGGACTAGGTTCACGACTATTTCCTGTACTCCTCATTCCATGTTCCAACATTTTAGTCCTTGGAAGCAGAGATTCGCCATCTCTATTATATGTTGCATAGCTTAACCTTGACGACGGTGAACCAGATCTACTGCTTGCTGTAAAAGTAATAATTTTAGGATACATAGTTAACACATTTAATGATGGATTCAAAGTTAAACATGAAAGAATTCAACATTTATAATATCAGGACTAATTAGTTATTATACGATAAATTAGTCAACATAATTTAAAATATTTTTCTAAAAATCTCAAAGAAGAAACACTTACGTTGAGATTGCGAAACTCCAGAAACACGAGTTCTAGCACGTGCCATTCTTTCAGGGCTGGCTATAGAACTAGATTCTGGCGATTTATTTGGTCGAGCTGCAAAAAAGATCACAATTTAATTTTTATTTTTATTACAATTTTTATAATGACACCTAAAATAACACCGGTTAATTGACGCAACAATATACCTTGTCTGCTTGGTTGACCACCATGGTCATTATCTTTGCAGCAGTAAAAAATTCATGAGAATTTAATTATCAGTTCATCAATTATTATACATATGTGAACCAGAATATAAAAAATACTTACGAAGCGTAGCTTTTTGTCGATTCATGTATGCATACTTCATTCTCGCTTTGGCTCGTTGAGCTGCTTGGAGATCTATGGCACTTGTAGATCTTGGCCCAGGAGAAACGCGACCTTAAAATGAATATGCCATTAATTTTAATGCCTTAATGTTAAAGGGAGGAAACATCAATTGCAAGTTTTATGTAAAGTTAATGTACGAAATTAATATGAGTAAGTAATTATTATTACTAAAAATACGTAAGTATAGGGTCTAAAATTACAAGATATTAATTTTTTCAAATTAATTGAATATTAATAGCGTTCATGACTAATAGTCATGAATAAGATAAGATATGTAAATACAGCAAAGGATTAATTGTTCTTTACGGTGTAATTTAAAAAAAAATAATCTTAAATGAAATAATGAATGAAACCTCTTTTAGTAAATGTGATATTTACGCTAATGAATAAAAAAATAAAATTATGGAACGGTGCAAGTTACAGAGATCTTGATGTCATAGTATTTAGGAAACTAAACGTGCAAGTGTCTGGCGTTACTTCCGTGTGTGGAAGCTAGTTTGGGTAAGATAATAAAAATAAGAATATTAAATAATGGGAAAATTTCTAAGCAATCATATAAATTTACAGTAATTGTCAGTAGGTCTTTGAAGAATTGGAATCCCAGATTGGCGATAAGATCGTGGCAAGGACGGAGTACGTCTGAGCGGGCCATGAGGGTGGCCCTGAGTATGATGCAAGTTTTCAGTGCTACCTTCGTACGCGCAATGCAATGGTACACAATTCGCACAAAGCAGCATGGAAAAGAAAGCCAAACATTTACCGTCTGTTAAATTTTGGCTCTATTTTCTTTTCTATCGAAATTATCGACAATATTCGCTACTATTCACACGATTATAATTATTCGCGGAGTGAATAAAATGATGATGATGAAAGTTTAGAAATAAGAATTAAATAAAAAAGCAACCAACCTGTAGCGCTCATAGCAGGTCTAGAAGCTCGTGGACTTATATTCGTCGTTTTAGAAACTGCATTTAAGCTATTTATGCTGCCGCTATTACTTAGAGACATCAAAGCACGTTTATACGTTGCATCCAAACTATTGAGAAGTGCTTCAGCACTTTCAGGAAAGTGTTCTTTAAATGCCCAATATGACCTGAAATCAAACATAATAATTTAGTTTAGACAATCTCAAATATGTATAATATAGAAAATGTTCAACACCGTTTTTTAATTTTGATGTTATCTAAACAAATTATGCAAGCTCAGCACAAATATGTACCTTAAGTTAAAATCGTAATTATGAAGATATTTATGTTCTGTTAAAATTTTTAAAAATCTTATTGACTCAATTCTACTTGATATAGATCAAATGTACATATTTCTGCCAGATACCTTCAAGCATTCACCAGTAATTTTGAAAACTCGAAAAAAAATAATTCATACCATAGATTAATTACCGTCCGTCTAGATCTTGTTGCCAATAATAATAGTGATTGTTTGAATATATCTAAAACGATTGTATACAAATTCAAAAACTATTGTAGAGGATAGTAATTTTAAGGGAATTATAATTTTCCTCAATTTAAACTCTACTGTACTCTTTTTCTTATTTTACTTTATTTTACGTTAATTTATTATATTTATTTTATATTACTTTATAATATATTTTTAAATGACTACACAGTATTGTCTTCACAATTTTATTATTTATTATATATATTAAAAATCTTTTTCCATTTATCTATTTTTTGCGTTAAATACCGCCTGTATAATATGCTTCTGAATTTATAGTTTGCTTTTTTAAGTTTTTATCTAATTGAGTAATCTCAACTAAATAAAACAAAAATAAAAATAAAAAAATAATAAATTATTTATGTAATTAAAAAAAAAAATTTTAATTTCGCACAATAAAGTAAAAATTACTTTACAAAAACCTAGTTTCATTTATTATCAAGAATTTCTTAACATATATTTAACAGTGAAGAGCCGCTGACGTAATTAGATAAAATATGAGCAAGTTGACATTGCGAAAGCTGTAAATGAGTAATTTCAACTTGGTATAAACGAATGTTTTTTAAATATTCAATAAATAGAAATAGTCAATTGTTAAAATATTAAAATAATAATATTAATATAAATATAATATATTAATATTACATACATATTAATTTTTTTTTAATTTTGATACAATCATAGCTATTTTTCGTTTACCAATGAATTTGAATTTTGTTTTAAACAAAGTTTTTATATGCAGCTTAAGCTACATCTAAAAATAGAGTACTCGTAAAACAAAAAACACTTTATCCTATCGATTAAAAAAAAAAACAACCTATCAGCAAAACTGTTCTCGCTTACTTTCTCGCGAAGGCCCTCGCCTCGGAGTCCGAATCGGCCATGCCCTTCTTGATCGCATCCTGCAGAATGTTCACGTGCTTCTGCAGCAGAACCGTCTGCCAGGACTGCAGAATCAAATGTAGGTACTCGCACGAGGCTCTGCGAATATCCTTGCTCTTGTGGTTCAGCGAGGCACAAATTATCGGCACGTACCTCGTGCTGTGCGTGTTCTGCAGAATGAAACGCACCGCCACTGCACCCGCCGTCGCCACAACCTTAAAAAATAAAGAAACGTTAAATTGTACGTCGGTCAAATTCGCGAGATCTATGCGATTTTTCGAAAATAAAAAAAAAAGAGGTGAATAAGCAAGGTCGTCGGTACCTTGGCACTGTTTTGGATGAGGTTCATCAGCGCGGGCAGTATAGTCTCGCCGAAACTGGCAAACTTGTTCTTGAGTTGCAGACTCAGATAGGCGAGCGTGATGCAGACCTCGCGCACCACCTGTGAGCGCAGATCCATTATGGCTGACTCGAAGGGCCGCTGCAGGTCCTTCAGCAAAAGCGGGAACGACTCGTAGCTCATACCTCCGGCTATTATTATTCCTCGCAATTTTTTCAGCTGTGGGAGAGATGAAAGGTGTTAGATTAAACCAGGGTTCCGATTAATTAATTACATTTTTGTAGTTAACTACAAAAATAGTGGAAATAATTAATAATTAAATGGTAGTTATCAATTGAATGAAAGTT
>JAPYZB010001202.1:2669-23545 GCA_030522745.1 Eupelmus kiefferi | reverse complement strand
AGACTATCATTACATTTGAGGAAGAGGAAGCATTGCAGCGATCATCTGAAGCAGATGCTGAAAATTTTTATATTACTTGTAATCACATCCGCAAAAATATGGCTCAAATAGCAAAATTAAAATCTAGCAGTGATGCTAATGTAAGTATTTTAATTTAATATTTACCTATTCAATGGCATTTATATGTTTTATTTATTTTAGGCAAAAGATCAGATAAGAGAACTACAAGTAGACACTGCTTTAGCATTTATGGAACTTAAAAAACTGAACCGAATGGAAAAGTTTAGAACAAAATTTGCTCGAGATTCATTGATAGTAGCTAAAGGAAATGTAGATAATAAACATTTTCAACTTCAGAATTTATTATATGAAGTAATTCATTTGAAAAAAGAAGTAATTAAATGTCTACAATTCAAGTAAGTTAAATAATTATTTAAACTATAAAACATTTATTATAATCATATACTTTTTATTATTTTCAATTTTTGTTATCTTAGGTCCAAAGATGAAAATATACAACTAGTTTCTGAAGAAGAATTTTATAAAGAAGCTCCAGAATCTGTTTCTAGACCTGTATGTTTAGTTTTAATTAAATACTTTGCATCTAATAATTTGCAAGAATAAGTAATAAGTTTAAAAATTATTAATTTTAGGAAGTAACTTTAAATGATCCTCACCAAAGAAGATTAGCTAGGCTTGAATGGGAATTAACACAAAGAAAGGAATTAGCAGTGTTGTGTGATAATCTTAGTGAAAGTAAAAAAGAAGTTGCTGCAAGCATAGAATCAAAACAATCACGCTTGGACAATCTTGCACCACAATTAAAGAATATATTAGAGGTAATATTTTTAGTAATAGCTTATGTAAAAAAAATGCCTATATTAATACAAATTTTTCCAGGCAAGTAAACCATTACAAGAAAGTCTGGGACTGCCTTTGGACAAAATTAAATTAGAACATGAGAAAGCTGCTCTTCTTGCATCACCACTTTATATTCTTTATGCAAAAGCATGTGCCTTTAGAGATGCTTGTGGTAAATAATCTTTTTCTTAATACTCGCATTTTTGTAATTTAAATTTAACATATTTTTCTATATTTTCAGATTCTACTTTAGTTGTTTCGGTAGAAGGTGATGAAGAAGAAGCGAAACGAGCTTCTAACCATGATGGTCAACAAGAATCTGACTCAGAAAATGAAGGCCAGTCAGAAAACGTTCCTGAAGAACCTCCGGTACATAAAAAAAGACATCACAGAATATCAAAGGAAGCTAGACAAGAGGAAAAGAAAGTCCGATTACTTCAAAAACATCCTCTCAGTGTCAAAATCATTGTTTCTTTCAAAAGTTAGATTTAATATTGTTATAATTAATTAAAATAATAGTGCTATTGTTTTCTAAACTGTATGTATGTGTTTCAGATGACACAAAACTTAAGTTGCAGTTTTACTATTTGACTGTACTAAAAGTAATCACTGTTGAGTCAGATTTATTAACTGTAAATTTAGGAGGTATTAGCGTTGGGTAAGGTTCTTTGAAAAAATAGACTAGTCCGAAAAATTTTTGATAGTGAAACAATAATATTCCTTTTTGTTTATGATTTAATAATTAGAGACATGCTTGTTTCGGAATCTGTGCTTCGTGAGTTGTACCCTGGTGATGCGGGCATCGAGAGTCCGAATCCCGCGAATAACTATCAGTTAGCAAGGCAAAAACTTGGATCCTTTATATCGCTTGGTTTAGGGATTCCATACAAATGGGCACAAAGGATGGCAGGTTTGCACTTCGTCCCTGTTGATGCTCGTGAACAAAAGGTATTTTTATTTAAATATACCTTATTCAATATTTAGAGCATAAATAAATAATCTGTGTAATAAGAGTGAATGAAATGTATAACACATTTATTTTGTAAACATAATTTTTTATTCTTATGCTTAATAAGTAAATTGCACAATTTAACAACATATAATACAATTTATTTACTTTTTGAATTTTTACTAATGATTTATAATGCTTTTTTTTAGACTGTAAATCAGGACAGTAGCCAAGACAGTGTTGAAAGCGTATTAAGAGAAATCAAAAAAAGAGTGAAAGCAAGATTAGACTTGTGTGCGGAAATTCGACAATTAGAGTCAGGGAGCTTGCCAATTTTGACCGGCACATCTGATCCGCTTCCACAGAAAATATCCACGACAATTCAGAAATTCGTTATTTCCTCATATAAGAATTATTGCAGTATATTCAGATGTCTAGAAGCCTCCACAGATGACTGTATTTCCTCTTCCGACATATTCTATGAAGCTGTATTACGACGAGGGAACAGTAAGTTTCATCTTTCAAATTATTTCCACTTTCTTAAACTTCAAAACAAAACTCTAAAAACTTGGCAATTCGCAGGTGAACTGGTGACTTTCATAGCCATTAAACCGGACTACCCGAAGGTGACCTCCGTCTTTCGAATTCGTTTCGGTTCTAACGTGCCGGCAGGTGTAGACGTTGTACGTGACATCGAACGCGAAATCAACGTTATGTGGGACAAGTCACCCACAATCTCGGCTCAACTACAACGTCTCAGATCTTGCTTCGACATCTATTTGGAGACTGAGGGAGCCGCTCAGCGTGAGAAAATCTTTTTCCATCCAGTGCGCGGCAGGACGCGCTCGAGGCCCTATAAGTACGTGGAGATTGGCGGAGGCATCTTTACTCATCGCTAGGACAAGATTGCTCACAACCGCGTGGTAATCAATTTACAGAATAAAGAATACAGCTGAGACTTTTTTTTTTAATGAACTGGATGTGTTTATTCTTTTTTCTTTAGTTTATTAAAGCCTTTCTACCGGGAGATAAGATTAGAACCGTGGATTACAAAGTTTTACACTAGTATTATATATACATGATCATTGTAATATATATAATCTTGTACTTGGACTAGCCCTGTATGTCTTGTAAAGTATGATAAAAATAGCTTTTTTTCTATTAAAATCAATATACTTTTCATCATGAGTTGTATTTTCTTATTACATCTAAATTCCAATTATATTTTTTGTACAAAGACCTTGTTATAAAAATTAAATTGTTATCTAAGCAGTTCTTGTACACGGTCGAATAGTTGGCATTCTTGATACAGTTATGAGATAAGCTCTCAGTGAATGTTTTAGTCTACTATTTTCCTCAAATAAATAACTTCGTTCCTGTTTTAGAGAAATGTTTTCCGCTTTCATAGTAAATAAGTGATCGCGAAAACCTTTAATTTTTTTAAGGTAGCCGAAAGGTTCTTCAGTTGATTTCATAATTTCTTTAGTTGTTCCTGTTTTTTTAAACGGATACTTCTTTAAGCTAAACGAATCTTCTTCCAAATCAGAACAGAGTTTAGCCATCGTTTGGAGTTCCACGCCTTTACTAAGAAGTTCTTCTAAATACTGTAATAAAAAAATATACATATACTTCACCAGTTACTTTCTAATCAATACGAAATCCCTATTAAAAATTTATTTAACAATAATTATATATAACATATCTATTTAAACAACAATTGATATACCTTAATGGCCTCGCTGCTCAAAACGCTTAACCGTTTTAATTGTACAGCATCTTTTGTTTGCTCCATTTTGACTTCTTGCCTCATATTACGAACTCGTTTAGTTAGTATCTTAGATTGCATTCTTAAATCTTCAATAGTTTCCTCTCTTTCCTGACTTAAAGTTATGAAATTTTTCTTTAAAGTTTCTATATTTTCTTTCAAATGTGCATACTGTTTAGGGAACTGTGCAGCTTCTGCTTGATGAATGTCATCTTGCTCTTTCAAATATTCATACTGTTTTCTTTTGCTTTCAGTTGATATTTCGTAGTTAGTTATAACATCGTTTAATTCTTCCCATAATCTTTCCATTTTTGGATAAATATTACGTTTTAATTGAAGTATCGTTTCTTCTTTCTAAAAAAATAATTAAAATTTAACTTGCTTAAGATTAATCAATGTCTTAAAAATATATATCATATTAGAACTTACAGAATGCACAATGTTATAAATATTAACTGCATTTCTTGTTTTTATTTCTGTCAATTCATCTTCTAAACTTTTGGATTTGGCAAAAATAACTGTTTTTAAATGAAATAAAGTGTTTTTCATTTTAATTTTATGAGCTTTTAAATCTTTTAGCTCTACAGTCACGATTCTGTTTACTTTCGCATCATAATTTTTGCCTAAATAATCTATTCTTTCCATGCCTTTATCTAAAAATAATTAATCGTTAGAATGTATAAGTTCTGCAATATGATTATAAATTTAAACTATAATTTTTTTTATAGTTTCTTGATTATATTTAAAAATTTTATAATTTTTTTATTCAACTATAAATTAAAATTGATTTTACCAACAGAGCTATTGAGTAATTATTATTTTCGATTAAAAATTTAATGTCAAACTTTGCATAACATCTTATAACATAGATATAAGAACGTAGCAAAACATCATCTTATTAATAAGTCTGTAAAAAAAAAACATGCACATGAATGAAGTTCTTTGAATTATTGACCTATGATATTATCTAAGGCCATCATATGCGCTTCTTGAAATCGCCGATGCGCAAGATCCGCCTCGATCCATTCGTCGAACAACCGTTTTATAAAGTCATCTTTTGATATCAATATTTCTTCGAAGTCTTCCCACAAGTGCTGAACATCCTCCTTCAACTCCAAACACTTCATTTGACTTCGTTGATTTTCGCAGTGTTTATCCGCGCAAAAGCTTCTTCGCGTCTTAATTTATTCTAAATATCAATAAGCAATTAATTTTTAATTATTACTTAAAAAATTTTGTAATAACTTTAGGATGTATACTATAGCTTTTCGGAAAAAAAAATTTTAAATTGATAATAATTTCTTTTTTAGACAGAAAAGTTTATTTAAATAAACTTTATTAAATTAAACTTTTTAAAAATATATTATAAAAAAAATAATTTTTTTTTAATCATAAAAAATAGCAATATTTATTATTACTATTAAAAATTTTATCAAGTATACAATTATCATATCGAGAAAATCTGTTTCGAAGTGCAGGTTTACCTTCGTGAATATCGCGATTAGCTGTTGTTTTCGGCGCCTTGCTTCTAATTCGACATCGGCCCGATGTTGCAAGTATCTCGCTCGTTCTTCGTCGCTCATACGAGCTAATTTGGAAGCTTTTCCTTTCTTTTTCTTTGGCGCCATTTTATAATTAAATTATTAACAAGACTTAACGAAACTTTACAAAAAGACACCTTTATACTTGAAAGTGCAAGAAACACTTTGAATCGAGTTATACATGTTTGATCAATATTTTTATTACCATGACTGTCTTCCAGCTTATCTATACATACGTGTGCACGCAATCGTGATAATTATTAAGAATCAGGTTCAGTTGACAGTAGGATTGAGATATAATTAACATAATTTTGATATATTATTATTGTTTATTAATGAAATATTACAAAATAACATTATTTTAGTCTTCAGTCAATAATATTTTCATTGGTTACAGAGCAATTAACACTATAATCAGTGTTATTTAAAAACTAGAGGAACGCGCTTTATTAATGAAAACATTAATATTAGACAATAAAAAACAATGTTTCATTAATTTTTCGTTGATTTTTCATTAAAAATATAACTTTTTTTGTGATAAAAAATGTATTGAGAAACTATAATTAGACTATTCCACAATAAGATAAATGCATCTCAATGAATTCATTAAAAAATATATGCTTATATTCTAATTTGATTCGTAGCATATATATAACTTTAATTTGACTTAACAATGAGATATTAGTATATACTTATAACAATAATAAAATGAATTTTATTATTAAAAAACGAACATTTTTCTTCTAATCTTTTGGTCTTTGTTAAAAGCTAAATAATTGATGATAAATCCTAAATACTGCCAATGATAACAAAAACTTATCAATGTCAAAATATTTAACAGTAGGGCAAGATATTTTTCAGGAACTTAATTTTCAAAATCTCACCCTAAATTGCATTTACCCTGAAATTTTAAAACTTATTTTTAATCAATAATTAGTTAGTCTTAAAGAGAATTTCTTTCAATCGATTTTCAAAAAGGTTTTTTGAAAAGACTAACTTCAGACTTTTCTTTTTGATAATACGAAATTTTGTCATTCGTAGAGTCACTCACACGACCAGCATGTGTCATTTAACAATTTTTTTGTATCGACACTCTGTCATCAATTACTAGTGGTCTCTCTTTTGTTGTTGGTATAAAGCTTTGGGTTCGTCTTATTCTTTCTCCACTTCGCGGTGGTCTAATAGTAACCAATTGCGATTCTAAAACAATTTGTGCTTCTTCAGCTCGTTTTACTTTTTCTCTAGCAGCTCTTAATTCAGAATCTAGATTTTGTTTTTCTGATTCTAATTGCCGAAGACGCAATTCAGCATCTAGAAATATCAACAATTATAATTAATGAAATTAAAGACAAAATAAAACAAAAATAGAACATAGTAATCGTACAAAATAAATTTACCTTGTAATTGTCGTTCATTATTTTGTTGCTTTACTTCAAATTCCATTCGCTTAAGTTTTTCCAGTTCTAAAAGTTCTTGTTGCTCTTGTTGTAACCTTTCCATTTGTTCCCTCCTTTCCCATTCTTCACGTAAAACCCGAGCTTGTAAATTTCTCACTAAAAAAGAAAATTTTATTTTCATAAATTCATTTTGGGATTAAAATCTTGTAGTTTTAACAAAACAAATGTATAAATTAATATTCATCAAATTAAATTTTGTAATTTTTTAAACTTGCCTATTTCTTCATCTCTGAGAGCTTGTTTTTCTTCATGCAAAAGTATTTCTAGTTTTTGCTTGACATCTTCAAGCTCTTGAACTTTGGCACATTCTTCTTTTGAAAGAGCTTCTAATTTTCTTGCCTGGATTTCAGCAGCTATTCTTGCTTGTCTTTCTAGTTGTAACTCTAATCTAGTTTCTTCTTTTTCTTGTTTACTAGCCTAAATATCAAAATATAAATAAATGATTTTTCCGGAAAAATTTTTTGTTACAGCATAAAAATAAATAATTTTTGGATAAAACTTAAAAAATAGATGTATTTAGTATTAATTAAAAATAATATAGTAATTTCAATTCAAAATAAAATTTTTAACAAACCTGTCGCGTCGATCTCCTTTGATTAGCTAAACTTCTTTGATAACTAACTTTTTCCCCTGAATGCTGAACAGCAATTTGCAATGCAGATAGCCATTGCAATCTACCTCTATGATCTTCAGCGACTAGTTCAATACACCTATGCTCAGGAGTACTAAGAATAAAACGCCTATCAGGCTTTCCACCATTACTTGCTGCATCTGCCCAGCAGTTTGTATCCAAAGCTATTATACCTGATGCTTCTTTTTGCTGTGAATCTTTGTAATAAGCTAATTCTCCAGGACGTAATACAAACCAAAAGTATCGAAGAGTTGGTAAAAGAAAACCTTTTTTCATTAAATATCCCTACAAGTAACAAAGATAAATAGATTAATAATGTTTAATCATTAATTTTAAATGTTGTATTAAAACCAGCTCACTTTTTTTATAACATCTTCAACATATGTTTGATATAGATCATCAATTGCTTCTGTTATACCATCAATATCTAAAGAACCACCACCACTATATTTTGACTCTAGAACTGCTAGAAATGTTGGAAATCTATGGAAAAATATATTTCAATGAAATATTTATAATTATAATTTTACTTTATAAATTAAAAAATAATTTAAATTAATTAAATTAATTTATAATTTTCTAATAATAGTATCTAATAATTTCTAATTAATAGAAAAAAAATTAGTATTAATTTAATTTTTTTAAATAAATGAGACTCTTTAATCAACACCTGTGTCTTTTTATGAGACATTGAATACCTGAAAGTTCCAATTGCTGCTGACAGAGCAGAAAAATCTGCGGCATCCCAGCAAAGACCTAATGATGTCACTAACTGTGAGGCAACTTGAGCTACTTCTTCAGCATGCATAGTTACCTAAAATGATCAAATAAAATTCAGTTAATACATAATTAGGTTTTAAAATAACTATTCCTAAATAGTAAAAATATAAATAATATACATACAAGATATGTAGTATCCATTATATCAGGTTCCATTTCGGCAAGAAGACAAAATATTCTAAATAACTGATAAACACTACTATCTTTGAATATTGGATGTGGTCTTTCTAAATACATCTTTCGACAAACTAGCCAACAGATTTCATCAATGCCTTCTTCTAATGATCGGCAAGTTTGAATTGGAGTTGCATCTGTCAACGATGAAAAAACCTAAAAGAAATTAATTTATCAGAACAAAGATTACTTAACTAACTGAACTTTTGAGAAATATTCACCTCTTTTTGTAAATAAAAAATATATTGTTCAAAAGTAAGAGTCTGTGTACTCCGATAATGCTCCAATCCTTTTTCAACACTGTAAAGATCCATCAGTGTTCCAATATTAGCTGTCAGTACCTGCAAAAAAGTTTATAAATGAAAGACTAATTTAAAATTTCATATAATCTTATTCTCCTGTCTATTAACAATATTACTTTTATTCTACTTAATCAATACTATTAATCTACCTAAATCACAGTGGCATAATTATTAAAAGTAAAGCCTTAAACATCAATAAATATTAGCCTCGCCATTTTGGAATTCCAAACAATAAACAAACAGTGCAAAACGTAATCCTCCCACCCGCGAAAACCTCACGTAATCATCCCATCCTCGCGCCTATAAATTTTTCATTCCCACACTATCCAATCCCAGGCAAAGCAACAAAGCCGCGGGTACCGCTCTCCGCAGCATCATAATCACATGAATCATAAAAACGAGAGAGCGAAGATACACAGACTCGGAAAAACGCGAGTCAGATACTGAAACCCGTGCTTGGGATGAGTCACACGGCCTCCCGAAAAATCCGAAGGCCGCTCGACTTTTTTGGCGATTCTCTCAATTTTCGTATACACGCAGACTCTCGGCACGCGAGAGAGAAAAGCACTTGTATAATAAAAAGCCGCCTCTCACTTTCAGCTTGGACTTGGCCACGATGCCCGGCACGTCGTGCTGCAGCGCGTGAAACGCGTGCCAGATGCTGTTGGTCAGGTTCTTCAGGAGATGAGCCATATCTCTCGGCTGCAACTGGAGCGAGCGCGCAGAGATAATCTCACTTTCGGGTCTGTCAGCCGCGCGAACGCAACAGGTGTCTGCTTCTCTCTCTCGTCTGAGACTCCGTAGCTCTCGCGCTCACATAGCCGCGTTATGCGAGAAATCGCGGAGCGAACTTTGAGAGAGTGTGTATTTATAAAGCGAGATTTGCGCAAGCGGGAAAGCCCGCGGCTTTTTGAAATATATACTCAGCGGCTGGGGAGAGAAAAAATATTCGGCCGTCTGGCTGTGTGGATCGAGCGCACGGGACTAAGCGAGCGGTGGTGTTTTTGTTTTCGTCACGAGATTTTATATATTAGCTGGATGTGTGTCCGAAAGGGCCGATTTTAGAGGGGGGCGCGCATGCGCGGCTGGGTTCCTTTTAATTTTGGAGCAGGGGGAGAAGTGGATTTGGAGTTTTAATGATATCACGCATGCGTGTGTTTATGCTTGGAGGCATTGTTGATGAAGATGTGTTTTTGTTCCGGTTAGGTGGATGTGCTTTTTGGATTTTGGAGAAGTTTTCTGTTTGAGGTAGTGAGGTTGAGCTGCAAAAGATGGTTTTTGAAACTTGAGTGTTTAATATAGTGATTGTTGTATTTATAATCGTTTTAGAAATGTATATTTTTGATCGTAGGAAGAACGTTTAGTTTTAAGGTTATAAATAAAAAGTTATTAATGAATTTTAAAGAATAAATATAAGCTTTTGATACTTTTAATAAATGCTAACAAAAATATTCTTTTATCTAATTGAACTTAAAGTATAAAAAATTAATAAAATGTCTTTGAGAAAGTTTATGCATGAAAGAAACAAGTATAAAGAAGAACCAAATTTTAAACAGCTAGCTATTTTATACCCAGAGTTTCGTAAAATTGCAATTACTGTAAGTTTGTATTAACTTAATATTTACTAAATAAATTATTTTTGTATTTAACCTTAAACTTCTTGTTCAGGATATTGCAGGAAAGGTTAGAATAAATTTCAAAGATAAAGAAAGCTTAAGAATTTTAACAAAAACCTTATTAAAACATGATTTCAAATTAGAAGTTGATATTCCTCCAAATAATCTGGTACCTGCACTTCCTTTACGATTGAATTATATTCTATGGATTGAAGATCTTTTAAGGCACAGTGGTATCAATGATTTTAATTCTGTTCATGGAGTAGATATAGGTTTGTAGTTGTAAATTATTAAATGAAATTTATTAAATATATACAAAATTTAAATTTGTACTTGTAATTTTTAGGGACAGGAGCAATCTGTGTCTACCCATTACTTTTTTCAACCATGTTCAACAGTAAAATGATTGGTACAGATATAGATCCTGAAAGTGTTAAGTCAGCATTGAAAACTATTGAAAATAATAATTTGCAGGATCTTATAAAAGGTAACTTATGTTTAATTAACTTTTAAAATATTTAAATAGAATACAAAAAGATTAAAAATAATAATACGTAATTTAAAATTTATTGCAGTGATTGTAGTAAACAAAGAATCAATTCTTAAAGAAGTTTTATTAGAAAATAATGAATACACATTTGCAATGTGTAATCCTCCTTTTTTTGAAACTGACAAAGGATTGGGAAAAAAAGTTAAACAAGAACCCCCTAGGAATGCTTCAACTGGGAATGAAAAAGAGCTAGAAGTAAAAGGTGGAGAAAGAGAATTTATTTTACGTTTAATTAATGAAAGTCTGGAACACAAAAATAAAATTAAAATATACACAACTATGTTTGGTCAAAAAAGCACTTTAGCTTATTTAAGATCAGAGTTGACAAAAAAAGAAATATTTAATACAACATGGACAGAGTTTTGTCAAGGTTTTACTAAAAGGTATGAATATAAATAATAAAATAAAAACTTTTAACCATAGCAAGCCAATAGCATAGCAAAAAGTGTTACTTTTGCTTCTGACTGGAAAACAAAAAAAAAACTAAAACACTATTGGCCAAAAATAATATATACATCATAGAGCAAAAAAAAAGTCCTAAATTCAACTGTTTGTTACTCATCTTTGGCTATGGTGATAGTATTAACATGATCTGGTTTGACCAACTATCTTGCGGCCTAGAGATTTAATGTGCATGCATTTTCCTACCCTTCATTTTTTATTACAGATGGGGAATATCTTGGACATTTGCACCCAAACAGGAAATCGATTTGACTACTGCACCTGTCATAAGGACAAGAAAAGAGGTGTTAAAAATAAAAAAAAATAAATCTATGGAAATAGCTTTTCCAGCCAAAGAAGGTTTAAATTGTTTAGACGAAGTAGTTGAAGCATTGAAAAAATGGATCACTGAACTAAAGGTTTATATATTTTATTTAACAATTATAAATAAATCTTGTAAAATAATTATTTTTATAACAATAATAATTAGAAAATAAAGCTATTTCTTGTTTTACTAAAAAAATTTTTTTGTAGATTGAAATGAAAGAAATAGAATTAGATGATGACGATGATCCTATTTGGGCTTGTCAACTGATAGGATTTGAGGATACATGGACTCATTCAAGAAGAAAACGTCGCATGGCTATGCGTCAAGAAGCTTTAAAGAAACAAATTTTAGAAAGTTCAGATCATGTTATTGAAATTGAAAAGTCGTCGGTAGATCAATCAGAATCCAAAGGAAATGAGGATAAAAATACAGATAATGAAACTAAAAATACGAAAGATGAAGACAAATGTAACGAAAATACTGATCCATTATTAGTTTGCACACTTCTCGTAGGGGAAAAAGGTAAAAATGATGACAACTCGGAAGATGACAGCGAAGATGACAGCGAAGAAGAAGAAGACATAGGTGATAAAAAAATGCTAAGAATTTGTATGTTATTTGAAAGCGGCCACGGCGGTAAATTGAGTTTAGAAACTCTTCGTCAATATTTAGTAAATAAGCTGAATATTCGAGAATTTTTTCATAAACAACAACCAAGTAAACCAAATAAAAAAAAAAGAAAAAAGAAAAAATTGAAAAAAGATGACCCTTTACAAGGCTGTCAATCCAAAGAGTTGCAAACTTAGGATAATATGATTATGTTTTGTATATAAAATGATTTATTTAACGTGATGTTTTTTTTTACCAAATTACATAACAGCTGATATATGTAAATCAGGTATTTAACTTTATTTATAATTAATCCTTATCGGCTAATATCTTTGTATGGTACAATTTCACTAACAAGTGCAATACAATGTTTGGTTTAACAAACATCGAAAGAAAACAGCGATGACTGATGACACGTTCTCTCATGCAAGTCGCTTCTTTTGACACTTCTCATCGATCAGCACTGCCGCATTTCCTATCGAACAATTCTTATTCCGACAACTATAAAAAATTAATGAAAAGCAGCGAAGCGCAATTGATAATTGACAAAATTTAAACTACTTTCAACAATTTCAACGTAGCTTTAACAAATAATTGCGCTACGTTAGTTTCGAATTCAACAGTCTCTGATCGACAGATGAATTCCAGTTTTATTCACTTTCAGGCCCATTACATTTTATTGTTTTAATTTTAATGCCTGATGCTGATTCTGATTACATCTGCAGTCGATTCGGAGTTCTGACTTATAGTATTTTTTTAGTTTTAACAAAGAGTGCATAAAAAGGAGATTAACGTTTTGGTAACAATAATCTTATTAATTCTACGGCTACCTACAATACGTTGCTTATTTCTAAATTGAACACTACTATAACAGAAATCTGAAGTAACGTTTCGTCGTTATTTAGTTTTCTTAAAAAAAAAACTTTATTGTAGCGAGCTAACTATATCACTTTACTGTATTATTTCATTCAAATCTAGTATTACGCTCAAAAAATAGAAAAAAAACTATACAGAAACAAACGTTCTCTACAAACTCGCAAAAAAAATGATTAGCGTTATCAATTGAAAGGACTACCCTAATTCCGTAAGTGAGGAACAAAAAAGTTGAAAATTCTTTTCACCATGCGTACGATAAATTCAACTGGCAGAAGAAGGAAGCACTTTTGGTGTTTTCTAGATCGATAAATTATTGCATTGTATATTGTGTGATAAAATTACAGCATTTCTTAAAGTTACAAATGAAAGCTGAAGCCTTATCGAGTTTGATTCGTAATCTCGTATATACGAAAATTTGCGATATTAGCTGAATGGATCACATGATTTTGTAATGATGTACAAAATAAAAAAATCTTTTTCATTTTACAAATGCCTTCATCCTACTGAAAATCAAATTGTAAAACTAGAATCCTCGATGAACTTATTTATTAGGTTCGAGATATTTAAATATTTAATAATAAACAAAAGATAAAAATTTGAAGTTAATGATTCTACATATGCTTGCATAAATTTAGCTACACCTTCTAATAAACTCTTTATTGCAATTGGGAATTTTTCGCTTTTTGGCTTTTAAACGGATGAGACATTACTCATACGTGCAGTCTTTGTTGTAAATTATTTTGTAAATTGAGTAATATGAATCATTTAAGATTCTGCTTTAATAAATCGTGTATCATATCCCCAATGCAATAATAAAAAATTTTAAATTAAAAGAATGAATGAAAAATGAATAAAAGCTTATGTAACAATTATTAGTTAATTATACTGAAATATAACAACTATAAGTAAGAATCACACGAGTTTCATTTGTTCGGCCGTAAAGAAAAATTCTACTTGTACGAAATTTTCGTAATATATTTTTCCGCGAATAAGAGTGCAATTTCACGAAGGTTTATAAAAAACTTTCAGAGCACCTTTTCATAAAAAATCGCTATTGGAGTTTGTAAAAATACCGATCAGATGACAGCGAAATTAAATTTTTATTAGTCACCCGGTATTTTTACAGTCTCGATATTGTTCCGTTTATTTTATTTTTTTTATTGATTTTTTTGTTTTTTATAAAATGTTGGCTAGGAAATTGAATTAAAATTCATAGAAAAGACAAAAAGATGTTTTTTGTGACTGTTCTACACAGTATGTGTATGAAAACTTTAAAAATGAACTACTATTTGTTTAGTAGATATTGATTTTTTTCGATATATTATATTAATTTCGTGTGAATAGAACCTTATTATCAAAAAGGTATCAACGACTTTAAATGAAAAAGTCATAGCTTCCGTGCTTCTACATAGAAGATATGATTTTTTATTTGAAGCTGTTGATAAATTGGTTGATATTGTCGACCATACTATTTATTAATCATGCTTCATGCACATAATAAAAAAATTAAATAAATTTCTTTAAAAAAGTTTCTAACTTATAAGAAACTTTAAGAAAAACTTTTTAGAAAATCTTTTCTAAAATAAATTGTTCACTACTATAGCTGAAGCGTAAATCAATGTATCATTTATAATCGTCTTAAAAGTATTCCATTCAAAATTTCCTAGCCATGGTAGAATGTTAATTCGCTGTATAACGTTGCTCACATTTTTTTCGCGAGAATCTAGTCATAACAATATCTTTCTTTTACAGCGTGGCACTTGTAGATTCTTCAGCACTTGTTGATAACAAAATCGCATGTATATGCTGCATCGGAAACCGATACACGGTAGAACTTTCAACGTATCCGTCGCTCTTAAAAGCTATATTGTTCTCCTCTTCCCATCTCTTTTTGTCGCATTTAATCCCTTTCTTATTTTCCAATTCACTTTCTTGTTATTATTTCTACGATGGGGAATATACAAAAGTGTAATTTCAATAGATAGTTACTAAAAAACAATATCTTTGTATTCTTGTATGTTTTAAAATACTCTTAAATTACAGAGTTAAAAGTTAAATCGAATAGTGTTGAAATATTCGAAATTAATTTTACAGTCATAAATGACCTTCCATTTTAGTATTAGCTAAAAAAAATACTATGATCTTGATTTAATTTAAATTATTGCAACTTTTCACTCTCTACAGTTAAGAATAAAACGTTTAAAAAATTATTTCAGTAACTATCCACCGATCGTAAACTTTTAAAGTTCAAAATATAGAAAGCGACGCAAGCTCCCTTTTTCGAAGACTAGGATGTACGTTTTTATTAAAAACCATAGTGAAAGAGACGCCAGTGTGCGCGAGCGCGGGGACCAACAGCTCAGCTTTCGGCGGCAATGGCAGCAGGCTCTTTTTTGGGCTCGTCGCCATTCATCATGTCGAGGGTAGTAACAGTCGCGCTGGGTTGACGTTTCGCTATCTCCGCCTTAAAATTCTCAATGTCTTGCTGGCTAATTTGTACGAAAAGAATGCCATTAATGACGTTGAGCATATCGAGAACCGAACCCATACTTGGCGGTTGAATCTGTATGGGAGGTAGACTGACGCCGGTCTTGCCCGTGTAGATCTCGTTCATCTTTTTCTGCAGAACAACAGCCTGTTGGGTGAGGTGGCGTAGGCAATCGCTGCTCTCCTTAGTTTTTTCGTGATCCTCGCCCAACTGCTGCTTGTAAATGGCGTATGTCTCTTTCTCGTTGTTCAGTGCCGCTCGGAAATCACCCATGCAGGACTGAGTTCGGGCTACGAGATGATAAGAGACGGCGACTTTCAAGGAACGTGGTCCATGGTAACGCAGATTTAAAGCGAGTGCGTGTTCCAAAAAGCGCAGAGAGAGCTCATACTCGCCAACTGCATGTAGGATTAATGAAATATTGCTCTGAAAAATTAAAACATTGGTTAGATCTTTATGTTATGAATCTAAAAAGTTCATTATAAAAATAATACTCACATCAAGTAAAGCTACTTCAGGATGATCTTCGCCGCATACAAGTAATGCTAGATATCTAGCTCTGTATAAAAGTCTTAGTGATGCAGAAACTTGACCATTAGCAAATGAGTATAAGGCCATGTGAATCTAAAAAAGATATCCATTCAAAGTACAAGTTTGAATTAAATAAACTTTTTTCTATAGATTGTAAGACTATTTGTATTAGAATACTTACATATTCAGTAATCGTGTAAGGATGATCTATGCCGTTAACTCGCTCCGACATTAGGACGGCTTTTTGTTGAGTCGCAAGAGCTTCAGCGTGATCCCCCATGATATAGTTTAATCTCGCTAGCATTCGGAGACATTGTGCAATTTCCGGATGCATGGCACCGTATACATTATTCAGCAAATTGAGAGCCTCATTGATGAGCTCGTAACCATCTTTTAAGTATCCTTGCTGAATTTTGTTTTGACCAGTTGTATAAAAATTGTAAGCATCGCTAGCCTGTCGATAAAAAATTGTACTTATCAATACATAATAAGCATTTGGAACAATTTCTGATTCCCTAATTTAATAAAAGCTTAAAGAACAAAATAATAAACCTACGATTAACTTACCCTAGGATTAATATGTTTGACGACTGGGAAGATATTAAGAATATCTTCTTCAAAAAATGTAGCACGATTTTTATTCTCAAAATTGTACTCTCTCAATAGCATTTGAATACCCGTTTTAATGCAAAAAGCCCGAAACAGTGAGATTTTCTGTAAATGAAAATGATCAATAGTCACATCTAAGGATTCAGGTGTAGGACATTCCCAATCGTAATAGCTCTTTAGATCAGCTTTGATCTGTTGCCAAATAGACTTCGAAGTCAAAGACGCCCATTCTACTTCGGACTGCTGAGGCCCATTATTTCTACCCTTCCTCTTATTGCGGCGTTTAGCTGTTTTACTCTGTAATTCTTCAATATTTTGTTGCGGATGTATTACTTGCGCGGAAGATAAGAAACAATTCAAAAAGTGACTGATTGCCGCGGATAGGCTCATTAGTTCAGCACCCTAAAAGTAGTTTTAAATGATTAAACTATCATATACAATAAATATATATATTTCATAAATTTGTTGAGTAATACCTGCATATATGCAGTGAAAATATGTTTTGCTGATCGAAGAATTAACTCAGATACAGCAATCCGATGAAGATATTGCAACTGAGGAACTGCTGCTAACATTGCTGCTAATTTACCGAGATATCTAACATTGATACCCCTTCCATGCAGTGCTTCTACTAAAGTACTACCATCCATGGCCGCTGGTGTATGGTCCAAGCACTCACGAATCTAAAATTAAAAATTTTATAAGGGTTATACATAATTTACGAAACACCTCTGTTTTCTGTAAAAGATATAACACTTACGAAAGTAGGAAGTTGGACGGTTAATAAAAAGTCTGCAGCATCTTTAACAAGTTGCCTCTGTTTCTTTAAAGCTGGTCCATTAGTATCTGGATGGCGAACACCAGGTGAAAAAACGTCTGGATTGAATTTTACATCGAATTCTGTTTCTCGTAAGCTGCCGACTGCAGCGGCTGCTCTACGAACTATCTCTTTTGTACTTTCTTCCACTATAAAACAATTGATCAAATAGTTAAATATCCACTTAAAAATATAATTAAATTAAGTAAAAATATAAAAATATATACATTCTTGTTTTTCTCCTCCTGTGATTGAGTCAGTGATACTTTCAACAATTTTTTTAGCCTCGTCAGCTTCAATCGTAGATTGAGTAGAATCTTCTTTATTGCTGTCAACAGCTGCATTATTTGGTTCTTCTTTTTTCTCTTCCTTTATTTCCTTTATTAAATTAGAAAAACATAATTATTTTACATTTTATATTACAATTGATATGAATAAATTCAAAATGTTAGATTCTTACTTTTGCGCAAACTTCCTTTTGAGGAACTTCTTTCTCTTTTTGAGCTCGTTTGGTAAATGTAAGTTGCTGTAAATGCACTGCAGCATGTTTGATAAATTGAACGTATCTTGATTCTACAAAAGAATCGATTAATTCTTGTCGAAGACAAGCTAATTTGTGCTTATGTTCAACTGGAAAACCGAGAGCTCGAGCTTCTTTACTTAATTCAACACCTTCAACTGATAAATGAATGACAAATTTAAGATTTTATTTATTATTTAAAAAGTAAGTTTAGGTAATAATATTATACTTTACGTACGTTTCAAGAAATTAACATCGGGTGGGAAAGTTCGTAACAGATCCAAAACATAGTGACGTGAATCGTTACCGATAATGCCTTTGCACTCTACGCTACTGCAAAGTTCTATTTCTTCGCCGGCATCATTTATAACTTTGTGCGGTAGAATTTTTAGTTGCTGTCCAGCTTTATTGAGCTGAATTAAAAAATATTTTAATAAATTTATATATATATTTTTTAAATAATGATCAATTTATTTACCAATTCCATATATTTTGGATGTGTAAGAACCGTTTTTCCAAAATCAATAGAACCATAAACTACTGATTGTTCTTGTTCGCGCTCCAAAATTCCAGGAATAATGGATTGTGCTGTAACTCGGTATCCCCTAAAACAATTTAAGAAAGTTATTAGATTAAAAAATTAAAGTTGACAAACATTTTTATTAAAAGTGTTATTATTTAAAAAGAATTTTACAAAGACTTGTTTATTAAGAACAAAATTATAAAGTTTAAAACAATTTATAGTTATAGTTTTAAATTATCGTTTACCTGTAATCAATAACAACGGTTCCAAGGGTGTACAAGCCAGGGAGATCGACGGCCGCGTACACCCTGACACCCTGAAGATCATTGCGAGGAGCAACGAAGGCAGCGGCATCGCCACCGAGTTCTTTATAATGATCGCGTACGTCGAATCCAAGTGAGAAGAATATGTTGTTCCAGATAAACATCTGCATTTTCGGCTCCTCGCCCGGATTGATGGCCATAACGTTGCCATCAATCACAGCTACTGCACCTCGTGTAGCCGCTGCTACAAAGTCGCTATGCACCTGTAATATGAGTAAAACAAAAGCGTTATAAATAAACGAATTCAATTTTCGATTACTTTATCAACGACTTCTACACCGTTTTTATGGGTAACACATTATCCTGGTAACAATAATAAATTGATGATAATATATTACCTTAAATATTGCTCGCTCTCTTAGTAATCTTTCCGGAAGATTTTTTCGCGGCAATTCTCTCGTGGTTTGAAGTTCTTCGTTCCAATCTCTGGTCTGACCAGGGATGTGTTCTTCATAACCAAGTTTCGACGAAAACGCTATTGAAAAAATTACAAAAATTTCAAACTCAATCCATTCTTAACATTCTTTATTTCAAGCTCACAGAGAGCCGGGCAATTTTACTCACTGTCTTCGGCCCGAATGGCATCGATGGTGTGCTCGGTTTGCGGTGCGCTCCAGGCGTAAAGCTGATATGGCGTAGCGACCCTCTCGAACGGATGTCGCTGGGTTCGGCGACGCTGCATCGCGGCAAATCCTCGCTTAAAAGCCGGACTCAGCTGGTTGAGCAGCTCGATGAGACTGTGGCAGAGGTGGCTGGGAGTCGAGGGCTTTGGATTAAAGGTATCCTTGGTCGATTGATTGACGAAGAAACCGCGGGCGCACGCGGTAAGATAGTACTGCTTCTCCTCCAACGTCACCACGTGTAGGTACATCAGGTCGCCGTGGAGCTTGCGGTAACCCGGCGGCGGATTCCAACCCGATGTTGTTAAAACCTGGACAATTTTAATATGATCAGTTATATTGCTTGTTTAAAAAGTAATTTGCTGCTGTATTTATACATTTTTCCCTATACACCATCAACTTTAGAAGATAATGCTTATAAATCTCATCATTCTAATTCCATTTATACGTCATAACGTCTACTATTCTTTAATACTATACCACAGCCCAAAGCCACCTTACTAAACCTCATCCTCTCTTAAATAAAACATCATACACATCCTTCAACGCACCTTTAAGCACGGCGGGCACTTCTGCTCCTTAGCCTGAGGCTGCAGCGGCAGCAGCGGTCTGTCCTTGCAGCCTGGTATAATATAGTCCGGCGGCGTACAATCCACCGAATCTGCCCTGGACTTTTTCTTCTCCAGTATGTCGCCATTGGTGACGACGTTCAGGAAGGCACGTGTCTGACGTGGATGCGCGCCTCGCGCATTGTGTACGGTTCCTCGACTACCTTGATTACTGAGCCTTCTTTCAGGCCTTCGATGTTCTTCAGTTCGGCGAAATTGTCGAGGGTGTTGCCGTCTAGCTGGAGCGAGAAGCAGGTGCGGTGACACGTGTCCTCGCGGTCCATCAGCAGCTGGTGGATCTCCTGTGAAGGTATGGAGATAGTGAGTGTGTGATGGAAGAGGTAATCTGGCTTTCAACTTTTAAGCAAGTAAACGTTTTTTAAAAATTCTTTTTTTATTGAAGACGTAGGTGTACTTGTTGTATGATACAAATTATAATCGATTGAAAATATTTAAGTTTACTAGAAAAGTACTTTTTTTCAAAAGAATTATAAACCAAAAATGTTAATTTTTTGTAAACATTTGTTATACTAATATTCTATTGAAAGATTTTTTTTTAAATTTATTTTTACAATTTACTCTACATGAATAATGCATCGATACAAAGAATAATTTAAATTCTATTGGTTCATCTTTAATGTAAAAGTATTCCACAAACAAGACCAGAAGCGACAAAAAAAAATGTTGTCAGAGTATTTAAAGAATTTAAATTACACTATATCTTAAAAGTCATTATATCATTTAATATCTTTGTATTTACTCTACCCATCCAGTGCAAGCAAAAAAGTAAAATAACTTCTAATCAAATAATTCACCGTCATCATCAACAATCAAGCAATAAACACATACGAAAAAAATTCACCAACCTGAACGAGCTCCATGCTGGAGACCTGAATATCGAAGGGCTCGGCGCCAGGGCTGACGATTTTCACGGTGAAGCCCATGTCCTGAATAAAG
>JAPYZB010001201.1:0-15363 GCA_030522745.1 Eupelmus kiefferi | reverse complement strand
AAAAAAGAGAAACGAAGGCGGCTAACTAGCGAGACAGGAGAGAATCCGCATGCGCGGCTTGTCTTGAAAAACAAGAAAGCCCAGCGAGAAAGAAAGGAGAAAAAAGAGTAAGGGTGGAGAAAAAAAGCGTTCATGAAGCATGAAAGTACTTGCCGGAGAGAGCTCCCGAGGCTCGTAAACTCGCGCGCTCAAACTTGCGTTTTAGCGCTCTGCGAGCGGGCGTGCGGGGGTGGCTCAAGATCCTGCGGCGCTTGCCTACTGCCGCGAAAAGACGCGCGCAGAGAAAAATGCTAGCACCGCCAGCAGCGAAGCGTGTATATACACATACAGAGAGAGAGAGCTGCGCGTAGAGGGAAAAGTAGCTCGCTCGAGAGGAGAGAAGAAAAGGGGGCCACGCGGGATTAATTCGCGGCAATTTCGCGGAGGGCCGTAAAAAAAATGAATTACGTCGCCGGAACGGCGTAATTATACGCGCGATGCCTAATAAATGGCAGCTGCAGGTGGGGTTGTTTGCGCCTGCAGTTTAACTCGAGAGGATGTTTACGCGCAAGATTCTCAAGCGCCTAAGGGCATGTATACGTCCGAGCGCTACTCGCTTATGTACTTTATATATAGTGCCTCTCTCTCACTCTCTGATGCGCCCGGCTAACTGTGCATAACGAAGCGTTGATTGTGCGAGGCGATGGATGTGCGTATCCTTACAAGGATGTATTTTTGCGAGCAAGTGACGCAGTAGAGCTGACTCGCTACACTCTAGATACCGCAACATTTGCTTTTGATGCGCGACTTTTTACTGAAGCCCTCAAATAGTTTTACTATTTAGATACTATTGCTTAAAAAGATACAGTCTGTTAAATTTTATTAAAATTTTTCTAATAATTATGTATCAAGTTTAAAAAAAAAAATTTTTTTCTACCTCACTTACATATTTTTCTTAATCGACAATCGGAATGAATTATTTAAAATTTATATAATAGTAATTGTCTCAGAAAATTTAATATCTTTTAAATGAATTTATTACTTCCTTCGTAGTCATAGCCACTCGTTTTAAAAAAAAAAATAATGTTTTAAAAGAGATGACATTAGCGCAGCAAGAGCAGCAGCAGCGGCAGCAGCAGCAGCAGCAAGTGCAGAATGGAATGTCGAAAATTAGTGAAAGCTAAGAATGCTAAGGTTCGAATAAAAAATTAATGGAAAGCGAGAAGCATAAAAAGCATGCTTAAGCAAAATTAGAACTCGAGCTTATAAATATAAACGAGCGGCCGCTCATAACGAGCTGTCGATCGTCATACTGCACTAACGCGCGCACATAGCGCCATTTTCCGCGAACGTATACACACGCTCTTACTATGCGTTTTTCCCCGCGGCACGCGCTCGCGCGAGCTTGGCAAGGTCGTTTCTCTACGATCGCGCCGCCGCGCATTATACCCCCTCTTTCTCTCTACATTCAGCTACCGCTGCACATGTACGGCTTTCCTATTCCCTTCCGTATTTCCACAATCTCTCCTGCCTATCCGTCTTTCTTGCCCTCGTGCTTCTTTCCTTTTTTTTTACCGCTCTCTCTCTCTCTCTGCCTTCGCGTTATGCAAAGGAGAGCAAGAGAGAGTATAGGAGAGGGCGAATAAAGCGGCAATGAATTTTTAAAGGCTATCTCTCATTCTCGCGCGCGAGGGAGAGCCAAGAACACTGCGCGCGCACGCTACTGCCAAAGCCTCGGGAGTTATAGGGCCCTATATCCGAGCGGCTTAAAGTATAGCGCTCGATATAATGCACTGGCCGTTCCTCATCCCTGCGCCCGCCGCCACGGCCCGGCTATATTGCTTTTGAATATACAGGAGCTGGAAGAATTTTAGAAAAACCGACACCGCTCTCTTATTGCGCTATTCACTTGCGCGCCGCTTATTGCGCTCGGCTTTTATTCTCTCTAGCGATCTGTCCAAGTTTATTTATAAATATTTAAGATTTTGTTATTATATTTTTTAATAATATTCTTTCCAACAAATTGTCCTGCAGCTGTCTGCGCAATTATTAAAAATTGTTCAATTATACACATACTTCTTTATAGAGCTTGAAATAACTAGAAAAGCTATCTGCTTTTTGTGTCAAGCGCAAGAATTTTACGGCATAATTGCCAAGAACGTGAAAAAGCTGCTTTAAGTACCTTCATTCGCGCGACATTCCTCAGATTAAATTGCTTTGTTTTCTACGCTGGCGCTGCAGCTGAAGAGGGCAACGACGGACGCTAGAAAATAACGTGTCGAAATAAGAAAATTTTCGTCCTTCATATACGCCTGAGTACTGTTATTATGCTCGTGCGCGCATGCACATTCGCTACTTAAACCGACGTCCCGGCTAATTACAAACAAAATTATATACACACACACACACACAGCACGACAATAATCGTCGAAAAATCATTCAAACAATTCGCCGCGCACTATGTATATCCAACATGACCCTAATCGCTCATACTGCGCGCGCTCATACTTTTCAAGGCAATCCTTCAACACCAACTTTTCCAATTCCAGACAAATCGAATGGTGCTTATTTTGAAATTACCAAACGAGACCAGATGCTCGCTGTACGACCTTTATACACCTATATTTACTGTGTCATTATGGACAATGCATGCTTCTTAGTCATTACCACGGCAGTGCAAGCTTTATTTCAATTGGTAATTAATAGCATTAATCGGTTAGAAACTAGCATTATTAATATCTCTCATAATGCACTGAAGCTACGCTGCGTGTCACATTAGAACTTGAAGAAATATTTTACTTTTGAACCCTTTATTAATTAATGCTCGCTTCTAGTTTACAAAATAATTAATCGGCTGAGGAATAAGCTCTGCTATATACTATTATCCAAAATTATCGTCAAATTATTTCTTTCGTATTTACCAAAATGTACGAAAGAAAAATAAATTTTTTATGCATTAAAAGTAAAACAACTTAAAAATGCACTCATAAAATTTTTAAACAGATACCGCTAAATGAAACAATAATTAAAATGTTCGTAAAATTATAGAGTAGGTTCATATTGTGACTAGATATATAGGTAGTAAGCTACATTGTGTGTCGTTATATAAAATGAATATAACTGCAAAAAATTATCTTTATATGTGAAAGGATAAGATAAGTCAGATTATGCGAAAAAAATGGACGTTGGTAATTTTTTAAAAAAGTTATTCTATAACATAAGTTAACAATCTCCATTTACCAAGGTTAAATAATTCAATAATTATTAGATAGTTCAACGAGACATAAAATTTCTTCTTAAATTTTTTATAATTTGAAAAAAAATTTTGAAATTCATGCATTAATTATTCGGAAATTTGATTACCTAATGCTGTTATTGCGAAAACATTCAAATAATGGATAGAAACTTAAAACCTTCATGATATAAGCCACCTTAAAAAACAAAACCAATTTTAGAAGTTGGATAAGAGATTAGTCAAAATAATATTTATAATTCATATAATTCATGTTATTCTCGTATAGAATAACATTAATAACGGAGCTATAATGATAATAAAAAGTGTCTATGCTTATTTAGCCTAAAACGCTCCAGATATTGACAAATAATTAAATTGTTACTATTTATAGCTATGGTTACTTTATTAAATTGCCATCATTTAATTTACCTTCATTTAATTTATCGATTCAGCCAAAAAAAAAACAACTGACGTATCTAGCCAAATAAAATTCCTAAACTATGCTAATAAAGCTCATCAGTACTAATAATTCACAGCTGAATCGTAAACTTCTAAATTCGCTAGACTTATTTAATGTTAAACTTGAAACTTAGCTCGCGAGTCGCTAAGAGAACGGTGCAAGATGTCTGCTAAGAGCAAGAGAGGAAAAAAGAGTAATTCCATTCCCGGCAGCTCGTTCGGAATTCTAAAAATGCTATCAGACGGAAACCGAAAGCGCAAAATATCCGCAAGAGCTTGGGCGCGCGCGCGAAACATTTGCATTTACCAACACAGGAATAATCTAAGTATATGCAGAGAGCGAGCGAGCGAGCGCACGCCTTATCCGCTTGTGTATATGTATACCAGTCGCCGGGGCTCGCAAAAGCACTCGCGCTGGTATCGTCTATTTTGAAATTCGCGCGTCTATAAATAAACGCCGGTATCCTTATCTCACGCTTATATCCTTTTACCGTTAAATACCGTGCGATCCTAGAGAGAGAGAGAAGGGGAGAAGGAGAGAGAGAGCACATACTGTACTTGAGGCAAACATAACGGTCTCAGCGGCCGCGAGCAAAAGCGCGCGCGCGCGCACACAGCTAAGGCACATACATGGATACGGATCAGAGTGCGTCACGCTGAAGAAAGAGAAACGCAAATACTCGAGGAGGTAGGCGCAGGTAGGTGCCTTGTTATGCTGCCCAGGCGAATATGCGCTAAATGAATGAGAGAAAAAAATTTTGATCGCTGGATAAGTGGGAGGATTTCAGCATTGGATTCATACTGAGGTTTATTGATTAATAGTTTGTGTTTCTTAGTCATGTGATGCTTTTGGATGAGGAATAACGGAAGGAGATTGTTTTTTTGTCTCATTGTTTTGGTTGTTGATTCAATTCGCATTTTATTCTCGTCGTCCTTGCAATTGGGCTTTTTATGTCGGAATTTTAAATTTACGTCATCAATAACACAAGTAATGTTAAATGAATGAGCGTCGAAATTCACAAATAGCTATGTAGAATTAGCTAACGGTATTCCGTCGGAGAATGAAGAAAGCTATGTGCGCAGTTGTTCCTTGAGATTTTCCGCGCCACTTTGAAACCTGTTACAGCATATACAGTACAACTTAAAGATATAATTACAGTTGCTTTCCCGCGGAATATGCGCATTGATTTGGCAACTTTACGAATGACATTTTCTCTCCAAAGGAGTACGTGTAGTCAACTATTTACGATATCATAAATATACGTAAACAAGCCATTAATTTTCTTTAATTTCATATTAAAAAGGTCATCGAATTTATTTTTATTACTTTTATAGCATCGAATTTAATTATCACATGAATTATTTAGCTCTATCAAGGATTATTAAAATAAAATAAAATAATTATAAGATAATATCATTTTATAATCATCACGACAGATGTATCTTTTTTACATAATTAATGTTAGTTACGTTTAGAAAAGCCATAAACTTATATTAATATTCTGTTTGTTTTCCTTAATTAAGGGAAAACCGGCGACAAAGATCAATTGACAAATATATTGTTTTTTCCTCATATGCAATTTTTCTTATAAATAATGACTTATTTAATAATACTAATTTCTAAAAACTGCATAAAAGAATGATTGATATGTTAGTTTTAATTCATGCATATGCGGGTTAACACAATGGGAATCCCGCTTCCATTTGCATTTTTTGTTTAAAAAAGTACCATCGCTCTCTATGATTTATATTGAAGTTTTTCATTAAAGCTACAAAGTGTCATTCCGTCTTATCAAAACTCAAAGTTGAAAGCTAGAAAAATGGGTCTCTACAATTATTGATTCAAGATAAGTTTCACATTGCCTTGATAATATCTTCACTGTTTGTTATAATCAATTAATAATTAACTAACAAAGAAAATAGAATGTTCGACATGTTCACCTTTATTAATCTTTGCTTTCTAAAAATTAACGTTTTTAATATCAGTTTTTCCAACCATAACTCTTCAGTACACCAAATTTCCGAATTTCACATCTATCTAACATTTACCTTATGGTTATTTTAATTTTCCGAATTTCCAGTCATTCCCCGAAGCTTCTCAAAATATTGACATCCCGTCCAATAGCGATAAGAAGCCTGACGTTCGACGAGCGTTAGGCTACAAGCTTATCTATCTACGAGCGCGGCCGTGTCGACAAACCCAAGAATCCGGGGATTCACCCGTAAGCCCTGCATACAGGCGCGCAGTGCATTCTAGTGATGTCTCGAGCGCGCAGTGGTGCTTTCGACTTTTCGAGTAGATACATCCTACGCACTATCTGCGAATGCGAGAGGGAAGATAGCTTCGCAGAAATGGCGGGCGTAAGAAAGGAGTGCCGCGCAGTGGGTACAGATTTGGCCTGACACGAGATCGCTTGTTTGGGTTCTTTGGGGTTTGGAAGCCTGGGCACCAGCTGTTGGCGGCGCTTCAGCGCTTTATCGCGCGAGAGTGCCGCTCTTATCAGCTTTTGAAAAATAAAATTTTATCGTTCTGTGAAATAATTTGTTGTGTAAACGAGCGTTTAATAAATAGCGATGGTTATTGATTATTTTTTGAAGTTCAGCGCTTCCGGGAAAAACAAATCATCGCTTGTTCGCGAAACTCTGCGTGAATTTCATTATTTTGTTTGTCGCGCAGTAAACCTTGACCATCATTTTTATGGATTAGAAGCTTATTTTATTATAGTACAATATATACTTTGTCAACGAGTGATTTTAGCTAGTAAACATATTTTTATTAAATGTGTAATGATAACGATGTTAACTTTTCATAGAACAAACTAATAAAACTTATATAAAGAATATCACCTGCTTTTTTGACATTCGTATTATGTATTATGTTTATACTCTTTGTATTTCCATGTATGACTTTTCACTAAATCAATTCTCTCACATTATTTATCTTTATAATCGTCTAGTTTTTTCCTTTAGCAATAAAGCTGTTCGTTTTCCTGTTATATGCAGAAGCAATTAGTACATCTCCATCAGCCGCAAAACCTTGACCTCTAATATCTTTCTTCATATTTTCAAATTCCTACACTACAATAAGTTATTTGAACAGCAATTTTGTTGACTTTCTACATAATTATCCTAATAAACCATATAATTATCCAGAAATGAACATTTTACAACAGAGCAGCAAAATGAAGACAATAACAAACAACCTAATAGCACTTTAGTTAAAAAGGTCATTGTTTCAGATAAGCTATAGGACTTTTGATAAAACTTTGCTTGATATAGGTAATGAAGTAACTTTCTTATCTCCTTAAATCGCGCTCAGAGCAACTCTCGTTTGTCCGCGTGCGCGCGCGTGGGGCAAAACAACCGTATATATGCAAATGGCCTGTTGCAAAGTTAGTTTCACTGCGCGCGCCTCTACGGGATGCGCATCGCAATGGCCGCGCGCGAAAGTCTGAAAGCCACAAACACAAACACAGGCTACGACTATTCGCGGAATCAACGAAAGCCTCGCTCGCTCGTGTTTGATTCGTCGACGAAAGATCGACAAATAGTTTTCGCAACTTCACTTGAATTCGCGCTTAGCTTTTCGCTGTAGCTGAAATTAGAATTTTTTGTGATGTCTACGAGGATTTTTATGCGCGCCCATGGCCGCAGCCCGAGTCCCTGGAACTCCCGTAAACCTGCACACACGCAGAGAGAGAGAGAGGCGCAACAGTTCGCTAGGGTCGAGAGCTGCGAAATGCATTTGCAAGCGCGAGCAGGGCTTTATATAAAGCGCGTGTGTCCGCTTGACCGGCGGCGCACCGTAACAGCCCGCAGACAACATAACAACAACAGACGCAGGCCGTCTTTGATGATCGAGCTGTTTTTTTCGCAGTTTTATCTTGTTTATGCACGCGCCCGGCTCGTGTGCTCTACCTCCTCTCTTTTGCTCTGACCGCCCATCATGCCTGTTTACGTCCATCATAAACCAAACAGGTTGCGATCCCGCATAGCACTGATGGTAAACACGCGGATCTTTATTTTTTTCCGTTCGTACGTTCTGTGTGCCTACCTCGTTTCGCGAATTTCGGCTTCGCCGGTCCAAGGTCCACTTTTAAGAGACGACTCTTTTTTATGGACTAATAAAATTCTAATTGTTTTTAACGGTAGATTTTGGTTAATGCTACCTATTGTTTGTCTCCGGATGTTGCCTAATTTGCGATATGTGCACTTGTGATAAATATTCAAAAAAATATTCGCCAAACGTTTTCATCCAACAATAGAATATCCAAAGAAATATTAGTACTTGAATTGTTCGTGAAAGAATTTGTCGAACAGTTCTTTTTCGAATATTTTCATCAAAATTGCAGCGTTCAAGATAAAGGTATAATTTTGATTTTTATAATTGTTTTTTATCGGCCAATACTTGCCGATCACATGTTCAAATTTATATTAAATTTTGGTATTAAATTTTTATGATAAATTTAAATTTTTAAACAAATAGTTTTATGCAGAATAAATACTTATTGGGTAATTTATCAGTGTAGTTTGGAAAAAATATTAATCGTAAAATTTTTTGTCAGGTATATCGTAATCTTTTTATAATGGTTCAAACAAACTTTATCATCTGATCGAAAAAAGTAAGTTCATAGGAAGAACACGAAAAAGTTTCCGTAGGGTTTATAGCATTTTTTTGTCTTTGCGTATCAAAAGATAAACTGTGTAATATATGCGACCTTGAATAACGCGCAATCGTAATATAACCCTGAGACTAGAAATTGGCAGAAAACTGTTGCAGAAAGTATGGAAAGTTTCGTTTCGGCGTATCGCAACAGGCCAAGTTTAATTAAGGGGATACGTAACTTGTGAATGCATCGACCTATCTCAAAAATACACTGTGACTCACAATGTTTTTGCAAGCTGCGTAAAATGTTTCATTCGCAGAGTTATCAGAACAATTCCACCGGTTATCAAATGGATCTCGTTCTTAGAAGAAGATTATTTTTAAATCAGATCATTTAAATTACGTCTACAGGAAACAATAATGTTTTGTCTCACATTTCATTAAGGAGCTGATATGTATTGCAAGCTTTAGCTTTAAATAATCGATCTGATCGACTTGGTATAGAACAAAAGTTGTGCTCAAAATCTGGACAATCTTGGTTTTTCAACGGTAAAGATAAGAAAACTTGGCTATATAAGTTTACTTTAATAAATATAATGCAAACCAGTAAAAAATCCTTCCTCAAAACAACGAACCAAATGATTGACTCGAGCTCGCGCGCAGTTGGCTCAGCATCCGGCCGATTAAGTCCTGAAAAAGCCCATTAGGAAAGTGCAAATTCGCCAAAGTGGGTTATGGAAACAAAAAGCTGAAGCGCGGCGCGCCAATATATCGCAGCTGCATTGAAAGAGCGAAAAAAAGCTTAGTCTCGTTGGCAAAACAATATCGGTGGCGCATATATGCGAGGGGAAAACAAGTCGCGGAAAGGAAAATGAGTCAAAGAGTTTTCGGATGAATCAGGCGGAAGTTGCAATAACCCGATAGAATCGCGGCGTTATTATCGGCGCTGCAGCCTCACTGAATTTCATGTTTACCGCGGGCCGATAACGCGCGACAGAGCAAATTCAGACACGCGCGAGCAGGAAGTCAACACAGCGAGCTGGCCGAGTCAACGAAACCGTACGGAATTCGTTCTGCCGAGATAAGCCGAGAGCGCCCCGGTTATCGGCCGGCTTAATATCTGCCTCGACTCACCTGCGCGCCCGCTTTTTTCCACAGCCGAGTTGTGTGTGTGTGTGTGGGTGTGAGCCACGCGCTAGAGCACGCGTACCTGTGGCTTATTGCGAGAAGAGTCTGGCGCTGCGCGAGTAATCGCAGAGATACCAACTGATTATGCTTGCATGAACCCCCGGCAATGAGAGTGCAGTATTTGCTTCCTCGGGCAGGTCGACTGCGCGCGGCAAACTGCGTTTCTTTCCTGCAATTGGGACTTTGAGCTCGGATTATCGGCTGCGCGACTCGATATGTACTTGCGGCGCAGTGCGATTCTCGGAAGAAGCCGCGATGTCATACCGCCGAGCTCAATCCAACTGCAGCAACCTTACGCATACGGACTGGCTCAGCCGATTTATCGCTGCAAATGTATATTTGCACGCAACGCGCAGATCTCGAGTCCAGATAAAGCTGATGTTTTTGTTTCTGTCTGCTCAAAGTTGCCTTACTAGTCGTAACAATAATCCGCTAGATGAGTAGTCGGATATTGTGCAAGAGCGCGAAACTCTTGCTTCTTTTGCCGAAATTATTTCGTTTGTCGATGGGATACGGGTAAGGTGGAAAATTATGCTCTAAGCGCTTGGTTCTGGAAATAATTAGTATTAAACTTTTGATTATATTCTATATCGCAGTGCTGATCGTAAAGTTGACTAGTTTGTAATATTTATAAGTTTTATATATAAGCTGTAATTCTAAAGCTTTGAAAAGATTAGCTTAAAACGCGCGCTAAGTTACTAGTAGCATAACTTGTCTGCATAACATTGCTTGGATACACTGTATCTTCCAAAGTGTTATATCTCCATAAACATACGGATTTAAATGCCGCTAGTTGTAAGGCGCCTATAGATATCCCGTGTTATTATTTTAATATTAAACACCGTAAGGCTTATGTGGAATCGCACCATATAGTTTATGTAAGTAACGTTCGTGCTATCTTATCCAGATAATAAACGATCTTTCGCCAAGTAAGCCGTACATATATATACGTTTCATTCAACCTTATTTTATGGAGATATACCTATACATATATCTTAAAAAGAAAATAGTATCTTGAATCCTTGATCCTGCATCCTTGCTACAATATCGCGAATAGAAAATTAAATAATCCCTGATTACTTTATCTAATTATGAATATAATTGTTGCTGTTTCTTAGTTTACTAATTTACTACTTATGGCCTAACCAAAGTTATATTATGATGCCTAATTGTGTGTATCGACATTGCACCTAAATATCTATAGATACATATTTCAAACTATCGCTGGCAGCATAAAAAATTTCTTTACGGCATTTTATAGGGAACCCAAGTTGCCAAGCCAGAAAAGTGCGGAAAGTAAAAAGCAAAGAAAAGGAATAAGCAATAGCCACTGAGTTGCCCACTGCAGAGACAGTCATATAGCCGAAGCAATAAATCGCAGAGCGAATAGAGTAAGACTCGGAGCGAGTGAAGACGGTTTATAAACCGCGCCGTGTATAATTACCCGTCTTTCTATTTGCGGAAAGCGTGCGGCGGCGGGGCGGGGTGCGAGCTTGAAAGCCGTCTGCTAGAATTGGGATGCCCGGGAGTGGGGGTTGAATTTTTCGGGATGAGAGAGCATGAGAGCAGTAGCGTATATACCGCTAGAGCACGTGCCGAGCGCCCGCGTCGCGACGTGTCGCAGACGGGCTGACACGGTAACCCGACGGCCCGGCGCGGTTAGCCAATAATAGAGGAAGCCTTAGCGGGCGCTATATAACCCGCCAGCGCGCGCGCGCGCGCGCGCAGCGAGTACTTCGACATGCAAATATAGTCGTCGCGTCTATCCCCCTCGCGCGCCGTAATAGCGTGCCAAATCGCGCGCTCTCTCTCTCTCTCTCCTACTGGCTTACTCTTCTCTTCCAAGCTTGTCTCTCGCATTTTTTTTCCTCTGGCTTCCGGTTTTCTCTTTGCGCTTGTTTCTTCTAACTTTCCTCCGTAGACTCGCGCGCGGCTGTTGGAGGGCTAATTGAGGATCCGTGTAGGAGGATAATCGCGAGTCAAGGGACACACTCGCGGCAAGCAATATTTTAATAAAGCTCGCGAGCTCTCGTCAAATATTGACAGCGAGTAAACCAATATAAAAAGGGATCCGTTTAATATGTATTCCCCGCGATTATCTCCAAAGTCACGCGGCTTTCAAGCCGTAGCTCTCTCTCTCTCTCCGGCGACTTTTTCTTTGAAAGATCTCGACTTTCGCTTGATCCACGAGAGGGTCGACCTTCGCCCCCCCCCCCCTGCTGCTAAATCGAAAAAGCTCCATCACCCTTTTAAGCTATTTGAATATCAAATGAATATTAAAAATGCCTCTGCCGCCGAGCGAGCGCGTCGGGGGACATTTTTTTCTCTCGCGGCGCGGCTAAACGTTCACCCTCCTTGGATCAACAGAGAATCATTTAAGCGGCTCTTGAATGGCCGCGCATTAAAGATACGATTTTACAGCTCGGAATTATGTATAACGGAGCCCGTGTTTTAATGTTTATTTTACGCGACACGAGGACATATATAACTACTTTTCTTTTAAAGATACTGGCGGCCGCGAGCAAACAGAGCGTCTACCATTTTAATGCCGTCAGATGAAAAGTCTGATATAAAAGATAGCCGTAAGAATGTAATTTAAAGAAAAAAAGTACGCAATATAACTTTAATAAATAGGTAAATGGAATAAGTTAAAGAGCGATTCAAGGCCGGCGCGCGAAAGAAAGGCCGCTCGCGCTGCAGTCAAGCCGGCGGACGCCTATATACTGCAGACAATAGATTACCAAACATCCTCGGAACAGCAGCTCGTTCAGTAAAGTGTACGTATATATAGGTAGACACGTGCACTCGCGGCGATTAATAAGGGCACGTCTAAGGCTCGCGTCCCTCAGAGTGTGCGAGCACTTTGCGGCATGTCGAGCATTAAAAAAAGATAAAGAAGAATAAATTAAATTCGTTATTGTATTTAAGCTTTTCAAGTAATTATAGTGATCAAGATGCTTGGTATTTTATAATTTTTAAGTATATACGTCATTTAAATTACTTGGTATGAAAGGTCATAAACCATCCTTCCTAAAATAGCGCGAATAAAAGCAATTAATAATCCTTGACATATAATTCTTAAACCTTGTGACATTAACATGTTAATTATTATAAAAATATATTACAAGTTTCCGTGAAAATTGCAGCGTACCATAGACTGCTTCCTGTGTGTTAAAGTATAGTTTATAACGTTCAATATTTACGATCGATGAATCAATAATTTCCACCCAACTATTATAATATTTACTAATTCGTAACCATTTATAGCCGTAACTGTTTAATAATTCCTATAGAAAATTTTCTCACGAGAACGGGGGCTTGAAAATCACCACTCTAAAGCATGACTTTTATCGTTCTATAAGGATCCAAGTAATTACAGCATTTAAAACCAACAAAAATAAATCAAAAAACTGTATTAATCGACAAATAAATCCGGAATCAAGGAGCTACGAGCAGAAACGCTGGAAAATAAAGCGGCTACAACACATCGCTCGGAATGCATTAATCGAAAGAGTGTAAAGAAAGATGAATCGCCGAGAGGCGCGCTATAAAAATTGTCGCGAGCGCGCGCGCGCGCGCGGAGGCAGAAGTCCGTGAGTCACGAGCGCGGTGTCAAATTTCGAGAGACGCGATGACGAGACTCACGCGCCGCACGGCGACAGCTCAGCTTTGCGCGTGTATATTGGCACTACCAGAATAAGCCGAAAGAAGCGGCGGAGAGTCGAGCGCGCGGTATTTATAACAAACAATTAGTGAGACTTTCCTCGTTTTGCAATTTTGAATTTAGGTGTGAATAAAATAGTTACGTGTAACCGAGAGGTTGCGGATACTTTTGTGGAGGCTGATTAGGCTGCGATTCTGGGACGAAGGGTAGGGAGGAAATGTTTTAGGGCGAGCTGATGAATTTATTTGATGGTGGTTTTAAGGGTATGAGCTGGATAAAGTTAAATGATTTATTAGCTTTTAATTTTATCAGAAATTTACGAGCTTGCGCCATATTATGCATGGAAAATCGAGTTGCAGAGTAATGTGTACCTACTATTGTTCAACATATATGAAACAAAGTAGTGTAACATTGCGAAATAAAGTATAACCATATTTTAGTTTTAACTTTCTCAAAAAATCACGCCGGTTTATTAAAATTTATGCTAAAAATTCATCATTTTATAAAAAAAAATATTGGTATAACATGCATAAAACAAAACGAAACAACCCTCTCAAAAAATGTCCACCAACTACGTTTCCCATAAAAACATAGACGCGATGCGTTCGGTACTTCTCCAGTAATTAAGAGAGCTCCTTATTAATAGAAAGAAAGAAAAAACTTTCGTCGACCAACTGTCTACCTCAATCCTCCTCCAGCCCAGCATCAGAAAAACAAAACTTGCGTAGGGCGTACCTATAGCCAACGCACGTGCCGCTTACGTAAATGTTCATTTATCCAGAGCAACTAAGGAGGAGAGGCGCAGAGGGGGGTAAGATCTCTCTTGGCTTGGGCTCTAAAAAGAGAGAGAGAGAAAAAAAGCGAGCGATTTAGAGCCGCTCGGCAAGAGAAAGAGGCAGTTAAAAAGAGAGCGTGAGTCGGCGCTATATAGCTCGGAGGCATGCGCGCAATAGCGAGAGAGGGAGAATCTGCACGAGGAGAATATTGCGCCGCGACCTACTTGTCTAGGCCAGTGTGTCTCCTCGCACGGCGCCGGCGTTGTTTCCATATGCGCTAACTATATACGCCGCGGCGCGCGCTTTCTCAGAGGTGCGCCCCCGACGTCTAGGAGAGCGATTTTAATGTGTTTGTATGCGCAGGGAGGCGCGCCCCGATGCTTCTGAGAGGAATCGTGTTTTTTTATGACGAGCGCGCGGTGTTAACCTTCGCTGGGGTTTATACACTAGCGCTCGGACGTCTGCACGCGCGCGACCCCCGCGAATTCCGCTGAGCGCAGCGGTCTGCTGCTGCAGTAATGAGCGAGTGCTGTTCCAAGGTTTTACAGCTGCTCTCGATGTCATTGGGCTGGGAGTTCGGGCTTTTTTATTCTATTATATTTGCGGCTCTGGGCTGCATTGCACACTGTTACCTTGCAAGGAGTAACGGAGAGAAATTGTTGCGTATATAGTTTTAATAATTGCATGGACTTTTTTGAGTCTGTGAACTAGTCAGGCGCGAAAGCTCGATTGTTCCAGATCGATTGGCGACAGTGCCGTAATATTATGGAATATATCTATACGCAATGTTGAGTTGATATTCGTTTATACAACGTATTGTTTTGCTACACACTTGCTCTCATTTGTTGTTAAATTCGTGCGTACAATGAAAAAAGTCCGTTGCGTCATCTATTTATTTCCGCTGCTAATCGAGTTTGCGGCCATAGGAAATTTCCCGATCACGAGGGGAGGGAGTGTGTATATACACCAGCTCGTGTAAAAAAGACGCTCGCTTTCCTTCGCCTTCGAGACGGATAATATCGATCGGCGAGTGCGCACTTTTTAACGCTCTTCGTGTAGGCGAAAATCCGAACGTCGTATCGAAATTATTTCCGATGTCTATTAAATTTTAATGGCAAATTCAATTGTTGGTTTTTTATACAATTTAATAAATTATATCTTTATTTCAAGTTCTCTTATAATATATATAAAAATTTATGATGAAATCATAACATTAAATTGCTGAAATTAAAATATGCATTAAATAAATCGTAAAATAATTTCCGCATCATAATTAATCTTTATTCCTTTGATACATGTAAACAAACAATCGCAATCCCTCTTCCCCGCCTTGCACTCTAAAAAATACTTCTTCAAGCACACGGTATCATTAAAAATCCCACCATCAGCCCGCGTCTCGTCAAACATTTAACGAAATACTTCAGCCCTCGCAACAGCTTACAAAAAAAAAAAAAAA
>JAPYZB010001200.1:0-15365 GCA_030522745.1 Eupelmus kiefferi | reverse complement strand
CCTTCGGCTCGTGCTAGCTCACCTTGACTCGTACTGCAAATTCCACACTCGGTCTAAAAAAGCTCACTTTTAGCCCTTGGTACATAATATACTATTCTTGGTAAAAAAAAATATTTGCGGAATATATTTATTAATCTGATTTTTTTTAAGATGCTAATAAGTATAAATAATAAATTTTCCTTTTTTTTAATTGAATTAATTTTTATTACGACAATGAAAATCTACATTGAAATCACAATTAGTCTTGATAACTTTAAAATTAGTATTCCAATAAATTTGAATTATATAGGTATATTAACTTGAAATGTAAAGAAATTCCCCAGTGTTATTTCTATTTGTTATTAAATTGATAAAATTCTTCTTTGTCATAAATATTTTTTTATGCTTTACAGGAAGATTATTAAAAGCATTCCAAATCGATTTTAACTGGTATCACTTAGCTAGTTGGATCAATATTACTGAGCAATGGCCTTTTAGAACTTCATGGATGATTCTGTATTATGATACAAGTGAAGATAACCTTGACGATTCGATGTCGTTGAAAAGTCTCTATGATAAGTAAGTTGATTAAAATCTGCGAATTAAAGTTATATAATTGTTTATTATTTATAGTGATTAATTAAATAATTTATATTAATCTTTTTTAAAATTAATTAAAGTTTTGTTTAAAATCACAATTGTTTCATATATTTTTCTTTTATTAAAAAATTTTTATTTGTTGGTAAAGTTTTTTTTACTGAATTCACATTAATTATCCTTTTTTAGGGTTCGTCCACAAATTCCAATTTTCAAAGATGTCCAGCCCCTGCTTGAGATGGATCGTGATGAACGCAAGCTTGATGTTTTTCTCACCTTTCATCGCTCGAGTCTCCTCGTCAGCGACATGAAGGTCTTTCTGCCATTCACGATAAATTTAGATCCCTATATCAAAAAGAAAATTAAGGAAGAACAGCAAAGCATAGATGAAGAATTGGGCCATCATAACGCGTACAAGTGGAACAACAGCTCGATGTCAATGAGCACTGGTCCATCGACGATGGAGGCTGGCTGGTCGAGTCGAAATGTGGCACCTAGTCGTCACTCTACTAGGATGACGCGACCAAATGTAAGTCACATGTCGCCAGGTCCATCGCACTTACCGCCTCCGCCCGCAATGTCCGCTTGGTCAAACCTTAGGCCTGATTACGCTTGGCCTATGCAGCAGTGGCCAAATTTGCCACCACCGTTGGAACCCATGCATAAGCCGCTGGCTGCAGTTACTACCCTACCGGTGAGTAATTTCAATCATTTAATAGCTTATTTAAATAAATCAATTTTTGATTGATACAATAAATATTTTAAGTCATATAAATCTTTATTAATAATTTTTTTCAACCGTGTAATTATATAAATATTTTTTAGTCGGACATCCTTGATATTAAGCTGTCGTCCCTTACAGTAAATAGCCTGCGTGACTTACTTGATAAAATTCAAGATCTTAATTCAAATCAAGTACCAAGATACAAGGAACTTATCAAAGAAAACAATATTAGTGGCAGAGTGTTGCTCCATTGTGATTTACAAGAATTGAAAAATGTTAGTATAAAAATTCTTTGCAGAAAAATCATTTTTGTGTTGTTTAAATCTAATGTCAAATGTGTATTATTTTTACTCATAGGTACTTAAAATGTCGTTTGGAGATTGGGAGTTATTCCGCATGGTCATTGTTTCCTTAAGAGAGCAAGAACTGACTACTTACACCTCTCAAGAAGAAGGATCTCGAAGTGTTAGGTTTATAGTTGGACCAGATGAAAATATTCGAAAAGGTATTATTTTCTTTATTAAGATGTAATATTTTTTTTTTTATAGAAAAAGTAACTATGAAATATTTTTAGTTGAGCATCCGATACAAAATAATTCCGTGAGGGTTCCAACAATTGTCGAGAAAGAAAAAAGTTTATCTAGAACTGACGGCCCATCGAGGAGAGATCAATCAAAACAGTCGATTATGGAAAAACAGGTGAGCATTACATTTGTAATTACGATAAGGATTTAAATACAAATTTAATATTTTGTACATAAAATTTATAAATAATGATACAAATATCCCTTACATTATAAATTTTCATTTAGTAAGTTTGATTTATTTGTAGATTTAAATAAAGTCTCAAAAAAGAACATTGTCCAATACTTTTTAATTGTTTTTAACACTTTTATTTAAAAAAACAAAAATAAAAAAAAAATAAGAACGTAGCTAGATCAAATATGTATATTATATAACTATCTTTTTTCTTATTTACGAAAAATCACTGATCACAAGTTCTACTTATCTTATGCACGCACGGACTTACTAAAATAAAAATCGCAAATTACAGCTTCAGGTAAGAACTCGTCATGTGCACATGCACCTTAATCAAATTTTACGCCTACACCTTGTCGTGCATTTTTGTAGTTCGCTTCTCGCAAATCGTACACGTATTCAAAGTTTCACAGCAAGCGTTGAATAAATAGCATGCAGATACATTTATAAAATTCTGATATCGACTATACTATCCACAGGTGACGCTAGAGGAGCAGATGATTTGTGGTGCACTTCAGACGCTGAACGAAGAGGCTTGCGAGGACGTACTAGACGTGCCGGTCTCACCGGCCATCGTACCCGCGGACTCACTGCCAGGTGAGCCCAGTTCTCTTCCGCTTACAGTGCCCTTGGTCATAGTCCAAGAGCCACCGAGGTCCGACCAAAGCCCTGACTCCGTTAACGAGTTCGCCACGAAACTTTAGACCCGCGCACGCATTAATTAAATGTTAAGTTAAAAAACCGCACACCCACCGGCACACGAGATTGCTATATGCTAATTCGTAAACGAGACACACACGTGCTTTGATTCGTGCAAGTGCCATTATAGACTATCTATGAACGTGTATAAAACTATATCGCTTCAAATGAGTCATGTGTTGAGAACGCCATTTTATATACGTTGTCGTATACCGTGTGCGATTTTCGATAGTTTTTTAAGAATTCAAAGGATTGTAGATTTTCTTATTTCCTACGATGGATGTGTTGTGTAAAACAATCAAAAAGTCTTAGGATAGGAATTTTTAAAGTATTCTTACAATTTGTAAATATAGAACTACTTTGGGTATATAAAGCATTTCTTTCTTATCTTTATTTCTGTGTTAAAAAAGTATTTGGCACGGAATAAGTATTACATAATTGTACCCAATAAATTATAATCAAAGAAAAAATGTATATTTTTAAAATTTTTAAAACTGGTTTTGATATTAATGTACACTGATTTAAGAGAAACTTCAAGACTGCAAACAATCGTCTTTGAACTTGTAAAGCGAAAATGAGAAAATTGAATTGTTAAAAAACTATTGACCATCGTAGGTATATTTTGCGTGTACTATTTTATGAAGTAGTACAATTTTGACGACTAATGTAGCAACGAACGAACGTTGATAATTATTTGGATTCGTAAATCTGTGTACTTCTAATGCTTAGGAATTCCGCAATTCGTTCTTGCCACAATGCATAAAAGTAACTATATATGTTACTGCATTTAATAGTTTAGCTATGTAAAGAGTAGTTGAAATGTATACTCAAATATACGATAGATTTGTCTAAGCTCGTTGTTATTAAACGTTGTGAATTTCGTACAAAATAATTAATGTTGAACAATGAAGTTTGAATTTATTATGTTACAAAGAAAAAATGTTGCCATTGATATACTATTTACTTTGTACATATGAGCGTTTATTTTCACGCCCTGTATGTATAAAATGTTAAAGACAAACATTGTAGTTTAAGAAAAAAATATGATTGTGCCAACTCATACTTAACAAGAAAATTTGCATGAAAGAATTTGTATAAAGGTACTGATTTATGGTAAAACTAATAAGGCATTTATTACAAAAAAAGTTGTTTATAATTATTTATGTGTTGCAGAATAACAGCCGAAAATGCGATAAAGTTTAGACGACATGCTCATTACGAGATTTGAGATTCTGTTTGTAAAGGATTGTAAAGTGAAGAAGCAGTTATATTTATTGTAAACTTAAAAAACGAGAATTTTTGAAGTAAGTACTACAACATTCGATACAAGAAATACTATTTATTTGAACTAAAATAAACTTAGCCAGATTTGAAATTATAACAAATAGTATTGATAAGTAGTTTATTACTAAACAGTAATGTTTGTGCTCTAGAAGATAAAATCAAACGTGTTGTGCCGCCTTCATAAAGAATAATAATTTTTTTTAGCAATATAAAAATTAATAATATTTAATAGGCATAATTAAAAAATTATTATCTAGACTGTAATAAAATTCTTGTAATGAATGTCATAGTACTTATAATATACTAACACTTGTTAATTCACTTTACAAACCAGTAAAAATAACAAACAAGCTTATATTAGCTAATATCTAACTTACATAGATATTCATTACGTAGGTATTTATCGTTTTTTCTATCTTTATTTTATGAAATATTAAATAACTAATAGTATATATTACGCATCTATGAAGGGAAGGTAAAGAATGTCTCAGACCGTATGTAAATTGTCCGAGACAAAGCCGATCTGATGCTTTCTTTATTTCCTCCCGTAGTGCGTAAACTATCTTTTTGTCTAGCCAGGGTAAAAGTACGCTATTCTTAAATTGTTGTTGAAACAGAATGGAGTGCCTTTGACCCACTAAGCAAAAAAAAAATTTTTTATTCATAAAGTAATATGAAAAATTCAAATTTTCTGTTAGGAGTGTGCGCGTGACATCTTAGAATAATTTTTAAGATGGCCATTACAGTACCTAAATCAAGAGTACAAGCTTTTTCTAAAAGCACCACGTTCGTTCGAAGAACTGTGATATAAATGTTAAGAGATATAACCAAAAGTCTATATATGCATAAGAAAAAAAATTGTTCCTTTTATTGATCTCTGTGTATAGACGAGATCGTACAATGAAGATAATAATACTGTTGGATTTAGACTTTAGAGAGTGATTGATTGGTTTTTTTGAATGATTTATCCATATTGGATGTTATATAGAGTCAAAACTTTGCATACTTGGCACGCCTTTACACTGTTCGTATATATGATTTCGAGTGACTTATACATTTCTTTTCCGTCGATGATATATAAAGCGACGAAGTGTTTTGTAACACAAACACGCGAGCGTGATGAATACCGCCAATGAAACGAAGTATTATATTATAAATATTATTACTATAAATGGCAATAAAGTATTACTTTAAAAATAAATCAAAACAGATTCACAAGTTTATTACTATAATTTTTATGTAGATTTTTTGTAAAGCTATAAAGTATAATTCGTAATAAAATAAAAAATTTTACTTCACGTCTTTACAATCCAGTGATCCGAGGTGCGGCGGATGTCAGGGCAGGTCTATTGAAGGCAGCGGACTTAGCGTAGTCGGTGTAGTTAGACTTTTTCTTCTATTTTTCAAAAGTTACTTCCTCCTACTTTCAAGTATTTTGTACACTGATTAATTTATGTCTCTAATAGCATGGCCATCAAAAATTTCTTTTATTCTCCTATCCGTATTTATCAGGGTTTTATTAGTTAATATTAGCAAAATATTCTACAAATATTACATGCTTATTTATTTATGAAAATTTTTTTTACAAAATCAAGTTATAAATGATTTGATTACACAATAGCACGTCTAAATCTATAAGAAAAACTAATAAAACCTTTTCTAAAATGCTTTATTATGACTCAGAAAAAAAGAACTTTATGTTTGATAACGTAATTTATAAAGTGATTAACACCGTTAGTAGTACGCTAAGAACTTCCGCTACCAATCTATTTCATAAAATCTCTCGTACACCTCCGCTCAAAGTTGCACTATGCATGCAGTGTGTATACCGCTTGATTGCACGCCCCCTGCGTAAGTATATCCTTAAAATCATCCAATCAAAAAAAAAAAAATTCCTCACTCTCCTCACCACACCACCAAACTCAAATAATGCATCACTGTAGAGCATTTGTTTACAGGTGGCGATCACCGGGTCCGCTCGAGAGCCTCCAGCGTCAGCCAAGACACCGACTACGTCATCCTCCAGTCCAACCCACTGCTCCACTGGGTGCCTGTATCCGACGAGCCCGGCGACGACAGCAGCACCGACAGCTCGTTGGACTCCTTGAGCATGCCGCCAATCCACCGTACCAGCTCTCAGCGCAGCATAAGCTCGCGCTGCAGCATCGTATCAAGCTGCTCGACCAACCACTACAGGACACCGCCGACCTCGGCGGTCCACACGCAAAAAAGCAAGGCTCCAACTGTGACGGTGCGCAGGCCGTCTTCGCTTTTGGTCTCGTCTCCGCCGGCCTCGCCTCGGCCGGCGTCCAGGTCCAAGTCCACCGACGACTACGGCAGCGGCGGGGACATAGCCGCCGCCGGCAGCTCGTCGAGGTCCAAGTCGCTGAGGTCCCGCAAGTCCACCTCGTCCCTCAGCGAGGAGATCACCATTTCCATTCCCGTGCCGGTTGTCAGCACTTCGGGCAGCAGCGGAGGCCTCAGCAAGTTAAGCAAGCTGAAGGAAAGGCTGCTCAGTGGTGGCAAATCGTCCCAGCAACTGCAGCAGGGAGAGACAGCTGTGGCGAGCCTGGGTGAGGAGAGCGACGGCGAATCGACGCCGCTAGTTTCCGAACTTTCAAGCCCCTCGCATTCCAACTCCGATAGCGTCTTTAAAGGCGCCAGTCCCGAGGACGACAGCAGCGACTCGATGTCGCCCGTCGATCCGGCAGCGCTCAAGAGCCTGCACAGAGGCGGCGATAATCATCCGCATCACGCCAGCAGTCTCGAGGCGATTCAGCATGATTACGTAGATTCTATTAACTTGGTGGTGCACGAATCGGTGAGCTCGTCGAACGGTGGACGCTCGCTGTCCAGGCAGAACGCCCAGGACTGGGAGAACCCCGAGACACCCGTCTGAGAGGGTGGAAAGCTCGATGAAGATGGGTTTACTTTGAATACGAACGCCGAAAGCGTTCGAACGCGTCACGGGATGTGGCGATAATAGAGCTGCACGGCATTTGACGGGAGCTATGTAGATGCTGCGCACCGTCGCAGCAAGAGTGTATAACAGAGATGAGAAGTGCTTTGACGGTTAATAGATTTTTGCAAGCTCAGGGTGTACTCGTAACTGGCCTAGTGAGCACTTTTTAAAATATATCATCGAATAAGGGGTTTTAGTTCTTTTTAGATGGAATTACTGGATTGCAAATCATTTTAAAAAGATTTATAGAAGTTTTATACAGCTGACTGGTGGTCTCACAAAATTTATTTTACGTGAATTTTATATAATGTATCTCTGTAAAATATTATCTTGTTGCGACGGTGATGTTGCCCCTTTCACCTTGGGAGAAAAATTTTTAATCTTTATGAGTGTTAGAGAAAGAATTTTGTGAAAAACATTTATCATGTTAAATTGCCATGCTTTATCACAATTCTGTACATTTGATTGTGTACAAATGTATATTTAACTCAGGAACGAAATTGCATTTTCTTAAAGACGGTACTTAATTTTTATATCTCTACTTTTTTAAAAGAATTTTTTTCTTTTATATATAAATTAAAAAGCAATTTTTAGAATTATATTGTGTACATACATATTCTATGCAAGTAACGAGTGTTTTTTACAAAGTTCATTTAGCTACTTCTTCATAAACAGTTCTGAAAAATATTTCTTCCAAAAATACCAATAGCAAAAATACAGCTTTAAACTGTCCGGTAGAGCTTTCGATCAGAAACCGTCGATCCAGTAGGTGCTTAATTCACAATCGACGGATTGCATCGAGGCTTCTTTACGCGCGAAGGATAAAGGCGAGTGAATTAATTCAATTTTTTAGGTGCGCAAATGACAAATATGTTGTGTTTACACGGCGAGCCGCAGAAACGCATTGTGATTTAATCGTTACTACGGTGTGTAGATACTAATTGTTTTTAGGTTAACAATAAACGACGGCAGTATTACTTTAGCGAACAATTTGTGCCTTACTTAATAAATATACTATTGATTCGGGGGCTATTTTCATTCTATTTTATTCGGGTAATTCGTTTTAACGTAAAAATGATTATTAGTATTTTTGATATTTTTATCGTCCGAGACGCGTTTTAATTGAATTTGATATCATGATAATTGATAGTTTGAATAATGAGGTATTTTTGATATTTTATCAAATTTATTGGAATGATTCTTATTTTTAGATATAAGTGATTTATTTACGTAAAATTCAAATAAATATTTTCCATTCGAACAAAATTTAATTGTAAGTTTTAATGTATCGAACAAAAATGATTTTGTATTATGAAAATATTAATAATAAAAATATTTTTTAAAACGTTAATTAAATCATGCAAAGTATTCGTATGTATAATAAATTGAAAAAAAAATGTAAAATAATAAAGAATTTAAAATATATAAATTCATTTAAAACTTTATGTGTTTTTTAAATCATTTTATGCATGAACAAACCTTCTATTACAATTTTAACATTCGAACACACCTAAAGAAAATTTAGCTGCTGGGCTACAACCGTCGCACGAGTAATTTGAAAAATGTTCTATAAAACGACGGTTGCGAGTACTTCGTTTGCTGTTGGCAGAATTTCAAACAAGACTTTGTGTTTAAGTAAGCTATAGAAACTTTTACCGATAGTGATAAAAAGTTTTTCTAGGAGCACTTTGCCTTTAAGGGAATATAGTAAAAGTAGATTAACAATGGCAAATATTTCTCGCCAACCGATAAGTTCCCTTACAGCGCAAATGCAAAATACTATAATCATCGGCGTCATTATACGTAGTCAAAATTCGAAAATAATCGATCCAACGAGAACGAGGTGTAAGTTTTTGTCTTTCCTTTTTCTATTATTGTTATTATTGATTCTTTAATAAATACTTTTATAAAAATTCTTTAATTTATTCTATTTTTTGAAAATGCAATTCATTTTTCATATTTTTACAATATTGTCGTAATATTGACATTGTATATTATAGTTAATTCACATTTAATAGTTATATACAGACGAACATTTTATTCTATTTACAGTGTAAAAAACAATTTTTCAATTTATTTACTTTTATTCATAGAATTTATTGATATAGCCTTATGAAGCATAAATTCTGGTTTAAACTATTCTCGAAGCACTCTATCAAATTACATAAAGTATTTTTTCTTTTAAAAAGTATCTCGCGAGAAAATAGATGTAAGTTCTATATATATTATAGATAATGTTGGATCAAGGGCAGTTTGGAATTTCACTCTTAGAGATTCAGTCAACGACTTCATAAATGCAGCAGTTTGGGGCACCGTCGAATTCATTAATAAATTATTCACGACCTTTGGTATTGGAAGCGTCGGTAAGTTGGAAAGCTGCCTTAAATCAAAATACCAATAGATTAAAAATATAAGTCCGACTACTTGTTATATCGTTCCTAAAATCCCTTTAATAAATTGAATATTTATTTAGTTGAAGTCATCAATGCTAAAATATCAGAACGTAAGATTGATGATCCAAACGAGATTTACGTACCTACCGTAACTAGCCCCTACACTCTCACTCTGAATCAGAGTTCATCAAGGATACAAATGCACAGCAGTCCAGCCACTGTACGTTACCAAGAATTGCTACGCGTGCCAACTAAAAATCCAGCTGGGATTTGCGATTTAAAGTACATTTTGGTAAATTCCGAATCACTTAGAAATCAGTACGTTGATGTCATTGTCGTCGTTACTTTTGTATGTATTTTTTTTATGTTTCTTTTTATTTGTACGGAATTTAAAGTTAAACACGAAGTTTAACATTAATTTTCTTTGACCTCAGGTAAGCCAAACTCGTGAAATAGTTACACGTATGGGAGAGCTTACGAAAATACGCGAATTTGAAGTTGGCGATGCGTCGACCGAACAAACGGTATCATTGACTCTCTGGGACAGCGAATGGATAAAATTGGCCGATAAATGGGAACCGAAACAAACAGTTTTATTTCTAGCAGATGCTCAAGTCGCTTATAACGAAAGAATGAAAAAGTCATCCTTAACTATAGGCATGTTGAAAATGTTTTAAAATAGCAATATTTATTAGTAATCGATCTTTTTAATATCATAAATAATTGTTTATTTTAATTTTTAGTTAGAAAAACTATTATAACAGAAAATCCAGATATTTCAGAAACTAAGGAGATCAGGCTTCTCTTTCAAAATAAACCAGATATTGTTCCGTTATCTCCGTTTGCTGTTCCGAATCGTAATTTCTTTTTATGTTTTTTATTTATATAAAAATTAATTAAATTAAAAGTGACCTTATAATTTATTAATTTATTTACAATAAGTATAATTTTATTAAAATTAACAAGTTTAAATATTTTAAATCATGTCTTAAGTATCGGAAAATTTATACCATATACATATATGGAAGATTTTTTACGTCGTATATGGTAAATTCTATAACACATATATTGGGAAATTGCCCACGAACCGATCAATTTTCCAACAATTTATTTTGCCAATGAGCAAAAAGTTGTATTTGCTTTTGTTCTTATTTAAAAATCGTAAAGTTCAATGTATCTGTTACAAATTATGCATTATGAGCTAGTGAACTTTCTTGATCTTATGTTAATGCAATATTCTTGAATAAAAAAATTCATTTTCTAGCCTTGTTATACAAGATACTTTTAATTCTTTCAAAATAAAATATAAATAGAAACAACTATAATTATTAGTGAAATCAAGTTAGAAAAAATGTAGAAAATTGTTCATATTTAATATTATATTTTTTAGCTAACTCAATTACAAAGCAGATGACTATTCGAGATATTACAAAAATTTTGAATTGTGCAACAGCAAATCCTTCTGATGATAGATTACAACTATTAGTAGTGCTAATTGCCGTAGTTGATGAAATGAATCTTGATAGCAATGATCCAACTCTTATTAGTGCCAGATGGTACGTAATTTAAACAAAAATTAAAAATTTTTTTTTTAATTTAATGACAATGAGCTAACTACTTTTATTAATAATGAGAAGTTTAGTAAAATATAATTATGATTAAACGTTTCATGAATTCACAGTGCAAAATGTAAACGAATAGTATTAGATGATAACGATTCCTGTATGAATTTAGAATGTCCATTTGGCAGTGGAATTAAAAAACCCATAAATACAACTAGCTTAAATGTCTTAGTCACCCTTAAAGATGATACGGGTTATTTAGTTGGATGTCGTTTAAAAGATTCAGCAGCTGAAACGGCTCTTGGAGTGACAGCAGACTTTTTAATGGTTTTTAAAGAATATTAAATTAAAAAGAACATGTCGGAAAAATTGTCAAGTTTACAAATCTGATATTGAAATAATTTTTGCAGGGATTACCACTTGAACAGCGAGCAAAGTTGAAAGCAAAATATTTCCAAAAATTATGTAATATTCGTATGCAGATTGTTGGTCCATCTGCGTCATATCTTAAACCAATTTATAATATACTTGCTATAAACGTTTATGAGCCTGATGAACAATTCGAACCATTAGATGTAGATGAATTAAATTTAAATTATGATTAAATTATTATCAATTATAATGGTAATAATAGAAAATGATCTACAATTTTCATGATTATAACAAATGTATAAGAACTTTAAATTTACATAACCTAATTTTAATATCTTATGTTTTTATTGATAGAACCGGGGTCATCTATGAAGTATAGTTCTTTTTAAAAAATATAGTTTATTTAATTTTTTAATTTAAGTATAGGTTCATAATTTTTCTATATAATAAGCTGTGTAAATTATTCCAAAAATAAACGTAATTTTATTCGTACAACTGTGTTTCTACTTTCCACTAATTCCTCTATAATTTTATTTTGTTTTATTTTTTCATATAGTAAGTTTTTTAAATATTGTATTCAATGCTATTTCATATTATTCTATTGGGTGTGTATTTTTACTGGTATAGTAAAGTGGAGAAGAATAAAATGAAGAATTTAAAAGATATAATAATCCATATAACAAGCCTTTGATATTGTTAAATTAATTAATTATTAACGTTTTATTGGTATAAAAACTTAAGATCATAAGAAAACAGAAATAACTGAAATAGAAACACTAACACACTTGACATAAAAATATACTTACGAGTTTGGCGTAAAAAAGATTAAAGGTTGGCCTTTTATTTTAAAGATTATTTTCAAAGAAATTTAGTGTTTGTTAGTGATTGTTTATAACTTTCAAAAGAAACAATATTTTTTAACGGACTTGAACTTACAAGGAAGATATTTGCGATTAGTTTTATTATCTATTTCTCTGATTTCTATAACACAAATATTTATACCTCGAAAAGAAAGACCTATTTGACGGTATTATGGGTACAGTTCTTTTTTACGTGTTATAATTCGATCCTCAAAGCCTTGTCAAAAACTCTCAGGCTCCTCATTGTCAGTCCTGCCCCTTAATACTGTAGGTATTCTAACTGACAATGGGTAGATAAACTGTACCCATCGCATTATTATCTATAACTTAAAGCATTATAACATCTTTCGGTATGATTAAAATATATATTAGATTAAAATTTATATCAGTATAAAATGATAAAATTATAAGAAAATAAAAATAACTAAGATTAATTAACATATAAATTCAAGAAATATCGACTTGATATCTTTGTGAAACAAAATATTTATTACTGACACACTTTAACACTTCTTACATACATATGTTTGTTTTCTAGATTAAAAAAATTAAGTAAGGAATTGTAATATTTTTAAACTTTTTAAACTTTTGCTACATTTATATTTACCTAATTCACAAGACTATTTTAAAACTTATATAGAATATTTTATTTTAGATAGAAAACTTCTTAACAATTTTTTCAATGAAAAAAATAAAAATTGATCCGGAATATCCTATCACTAAAATCGATTTTATTATCATTAATAAAATAGTATTGTTATTTTTTAGAAATATAGTATGTAGAAATATTTTATAGAAAATGTAAAATAACTATGAATTATTGTTACTTATATTTTATATGTTTTATTAAACGTATTATTTGCAATAAAATAATTGAAATACTTATTTTATGAAAAAGGGAAAGAAAATACGAATTATTAATAATTAATAAAGTATTTATTCACATTTTTTATATTGAAATGTATTAAAATCGACGACGTTTCGATGATTTACGCGGCTCGCGCTCTTTGACTGGCCCAAGCTTCGGCCGCCTTCTTCCAGTCTGTGCCATTCTGGCCGACGGCGTATTGACTGTTCGGCGTCTGGTGACTGCTCCCAGTGCTTGGAGTCTGCTCACTGTAGCGCGGCGTTGGCTGGCCCGGAGTTTGGTAGGGCGTGATATAGGGCGTCTGGCCCAATGCTGCGTAAGGCGTGTTGATGGCGTAAGCGCTGTACATGCCGCCGTAGCTAGTCGCTGTGCTAGACGCTCCGGGAGTCTGTGGATAGTGTGGCGTCTGACTGGCCACCTGCGACAACGAGTGCAGTATGTGATGGGGCAGATTCTGGGCTACGCGTTGAATAGCGTCCTGATTCATTCCTGAAAAAGTATAAGATAACTGTTTAGATGTTTGTTCGTCGACTGTAAAGTTTGATTTAAAGTAGTGAGAATAAGGCTTATTACCATTCATATTCATTGCAGGAGTACTCTGATAAACCCTCGGCGTGCTGGGGGTGAGCTGACCCGGTATGGGATCCTTAAAGTGCTCCTTGAACCATCTGAAGAGATCGCTAAGCCTGCAGAAGTTGTTGCCACGATATCTGAATCCGTTAGGCGAAACAGAGATGTACTCGTGGTAACATCGAGTACATGGCAGATATGATATGAGGAAGCTGCCCGGATAGTTTTTAGCCGCGGAGACTATGTAGGGTATGACACCTGGATTAGCTTTCTTCTGCCCTTTGAGAATTTCCTCAGCCTTATCCTTCATGCCCAAGACTTGAGGCTTATAGTACTTGAAGTCGAGCAGCTCCGACGCGTAGGCAGCCATAGGATTGACGTGCCTCGCGATTATTTCGTCGAGATCCTCGAACTCCTCGTTGCCAATCCACAAACTGCGGCCCAGCGAGTACTTGTTTACTTTTCCCTTCTCGCGTACGTCGATGTGCTGATGAACGTCATCGGTGACCTTCCACGTGACCGTGAGACGATCATCGCCCTTGCTCGACGGCCGGATTATCGCCTCGCCCTGTTGCATCGACTGCATAAGCTTCTCGGCGTCAGCATAGGTGATGTTGCGGAAAGATGGGTGAATGATGACCCGAGTCACGTAGGTCTGGCGCTGATTCACCTTCTTCGCCTCCTCCTCGACGACATTGTCCTTGGCCTCGGTCTCCGTGTCATAATAGGGATCCTTCTGTGGCCGCCACTCCTGATTCTTGTCAGCGAGGTCGCTGCTTTTGCTGGTGGCCTCCACGCCGAATCTGTCTGGCTCGATCTTAATTATACGACAATGAATGCGATTGCCGATGCGCACCCTCTCCTCGGGATTGACCACATGTTTGTCCGACAGGTTTCTGATGTGAATGTAACCAGATATTCCATTGTCAAGGCTCAGCCGGACACCGGTGGCTTTGCCCGGGCAGGCGCCAGCGTCGAAGTGGTTCCACACCTCGGACAGTTCGGGGAAATCGTTTTTCAAGCAGAACGCACACTGCCAGAGGCCGGTCTCGACGTTTCGCACCGGACTCGCCTGGTCCAGCTGCTTGCCCATGGGCTTTCTGTAGCTTATACCTATCACAGTTGTCTCCAGCAGTTTGCCAATGAAGAGAGTCTCGGGCGTCTCCTTGGTTAGGATCTCGAAGAGCTTATCTGGCGTGGGCGACTGGTATCTGATCCTTAGGTCCTTGTACCTACTGTTAAGCTCGGACCTGATGTCGTAGAGCGTGATGCATTTGTTGCCGTAACCTTGGCGTTCCAACTCCTCGGCGAAAGTATCCAGGTCGAGATCTTTGAGACGTTCGGGCGACTCGAGAATTTCTTCCAGTGCTCCGGCTGGATTGGCGTCTTCATCGTCGTATTCAAGCGCGTCCAGGGCCATCCTTCTGGCCCACTCGTAAGTTTCGGGATGAACGCGCGAGCCGTCGAGGACTTCAACGTAAGCTTCAGTACTGTCGCCTAAACTGTTGGTGTCGATCTTGATGAAACCAGCGCAGTTGATAAAGACCTTGGGACCCATGTGGCAGGAAGTTACTAACTGTGTCCGGTTTTCCAGTCGCTGGTTCGTTTGCTTCAGTGTTTTGATAAGGTATTGACCCTTGCGAGGACCCAAGCCGCAGACAAATTGCACAAGATTGCCCGAGTAGGGCTGCTGCACTGCTTTATTGAGATCGACACCGACTTCGTTTACTCGGTTA